>WSFP011332639.1:0-38725 GCA_009831015.1 Picea engelmannii
GACTGAGTGCAAGCAAATATTGGGAATGTTGGAGAGTCAATAAATACTTTTGGGAAGAGTGAGAGTCAATAAATCATGGGGAAAGAATAAATTTGAATAGGAAAGGGGAATAAATTTTACTTGCTGACTTTGGAGAGCAAGGGAAGAGATGGGTTCTAGAAAATAGTACTATCCATGTTGTGGTTGAGAAAAACCATTAGAGGGTTGAGTTTGTGATGAAATTGTGGGTTTCATGCCTATAAAATGAGCTATGAGCCTCGGGTGCATTTTTTATGTTAAGGAAATGGCTCAAGAGCCTTCTTGAGAATCATGTTGTGAGAATTCCTAGAGTAGATAAGAGTTCATGGAGTCCCTAGTTATGATATTCCTAGAAAAATGAGTCCACTAGAACCATAGAGGGAAGTGGGAAGGCCCAATTGATTCCATGACAAAGAAGGTGGTGTAGGAGCATCGCCAACATCAAGCGAGCCAGCACAGAGACGATGGACAGCTGGACAAGTGCCAGCGCAAATTTTGAAATCACCTTGAAATTGATGCGCCATATTAAATAAGATAATTAAGAAGGAGCGTACTTATATATTGTAAAGGACCTTGAGCGATCCAATCTCGTCCATAGTAGGTAGAAAGAATTTATGTTAGTAGGTAGCTTTAAATCCTCTGATTAGATATTTTTAGGAGTGGAGGGAAAATGGATATAGACACCCTCATTGTGTATTGTAACATTATTATGAAGCATGATTATGAGCATAGAAGACAAGAAGAGAGCTGTGTAGCAGACTCCATGTACAGAAGTTCTGAATTAATACAAAGAAACTGTGAGTCAGACTCATGGTGTTCATATATTCTCTGTGTATGCATCTTTGAATATTATGCTCATGAATGTTTTTCTCTTTCTGTCATGCAATTGCTTTTATGCTATGTATGAATGATTTCTTGTTAAATGTTTGAAGTCTGAGAGGAAAGGGAAGTGAAATTAGTTTCAATTGTTTCTTTGTCTGAGCAAGAGTTCCTGAAAGGAGTGCAGTTGAATTGCCCGCAAGGAGTGCATTGACAAAAGGTTCAGAGGTATGTCTCTGAAAGGTCAGGAGAGATAGCGGTTGTTCTCATATTCACACAAGAAGTGAAGTTAGGCACATAAGTTGTGCAAGGTGTGCATAGACTAAGCTTAAAACTAGGGGTTGAAATCGGAGAAGTTATTGAGAGACCATTGCTGCAGAGTGTGCGCAAGGTCGAAGAGTTATTACCACTTTAAGTGTTTGAAGGTTTCTGCAAGGAGTGCGTGCAAGGGTCTTCTTTAAGACTTGAAGTTGTGAGAGAGCTCAAGAGGGATAAATCCTTTGAAACTATTGAAGATAACACAAGAAATGGATGCATTTGAGTGATTAGAAGGCATCGGAGGGTTGTGGCATAAGTGGATAAATCTGGGGAAGAGTCCTTGGATCACTTCATAGAAATCAGCAAGGGGGAAGAAACAGACAGTTGGAATCTTGTGTAGAGGATTAGAGAAATCACGCCAGCCGTCCGATCTAATAAAGGAGAGAGGAGGTTACGGCTGCGCCCGGAGTTCAAGCTCAGGAGATCGTGAGTCGTTGGATCCTCACCCAATTACCCATTAGCTGTCTGATCTAACAGGAGTTTCACAGGTCTTAAACCCTCTCAAGCCGAGTGAAAGTCCTGAAGGTATCGGGATATCGAGGCGTCAGAGTTCGAGATATCGGAAATCCCGTGGACAAGAGGTCGGGAAAATCCATAGTGGAAACCCCGATACAAACCCGAACCATCCATCGGTTAGGACATGTGGCAGGAATCGAGAACCATCAGCATATCATAGATTTGGAGAGCAAGAGTCCGAGGCCCTTTGAGTAGTGAAATAGCGCAAGGATTTCAACCGTGGATCCCAGGAAGGACACGTGTTGTGTGATTATCCAAATCGGGGAATCGACCATCGGGACTCACATAAGGGAGGAGTTTCACTTTGCATTGGACAAAGTTCGAGGTTTAATCTAGACCGTTCATTCATCTAGGATGCATGTTGAAAATCTGAAGAGGATGGGGTTCGACGTTTCACAGATCCTAAGGATAGGAAACCCTTGCATTTTGGAATTGCGAAGTCCGAAATCCCGATGAGGAGGAAAGCTCCATTGTGGGGCCCAGTTGACGTCATCTCGTCATAACGAGGGATCAGGAATTTCCACAGTGAAAACTTCGAAGCAGACGAGAACCGTCCATCCTTGTGGATGCGTGGCGACAATTACGATTTTCAGGAAAAGTCCCAAAAGAGAAGTCATATTGGGAAATCGACATTCGAGAGATCGGGGAAATCGAAGACAGAGACATTTCGGCATTTGAAATCGTGAAGTCCCGAGGGAGATCCGGAGCTGTTGATTTAGTAAATGATCATGACCATTGATTGTGTTTTACGGTGGAAGGGCTTCCTAGTGACATCATATCGGGATTCGGAGAATCGGGGATCCAGGGGACAAGAGGTTGCATACACTTCGACATCAGAAACCCCGAAATCCCGAAAGGTGGTAGGACTGGGGTCATATGAAAGGAGGTCATGTGGACCACGAGCCTAGCCCAGATGGCTAACTGAAGTTAGAGCATATCAGGATAGCAGAGATCGAGAAATCAGGAAACAAAAGGTTGTGGCATCGGGATTTTTGAAACCCCGAAACTGGATTTTCTATCTTCTTGTCATGGAGAGGACAACGATCAGGCCTAGTGGCTGCGAGGAGAAGAAAAGACCTATGGGTCAATTTTAAAGGACATTCCAGTTGAGAATCGAAGGAGCCACTCTGGCTTGAAGCTAGAATTAGAACGATCCTTAAGACTGGGAGGTCAGCGCAGAGGTCTTTTCCGAGGCAGAGGGTGCGGCTGCGTCAGGTTTGGTATTAAAGAACAGAAAGGATTCTTTGTTTTCTGTAGTAAGGAAAGGGAAAATTTCATCATGCCGCCAAGGAGAAGGGACAAGAAAACACCTGATCCACCAGAGGATCGGGAAATGCCGAGAAGAAGAGGTAGGTAGATGACTTTTCCAGCCATGGAGAGAGAGATGCATGATCTACGAGCTAGACTCGAAGACATGGAGACAGCCCAAAGACGCACAACCAGTGTTGGGGATCTAAGTGATTCCGAAAGTGAAATAGAGGCTGAACATGAAGAAGAAGTTGCAGTTGAAGATGCAGCAAACAAATGTTTGATCAGAGATATTTCAAGAATGGGTGCAAGAGCGAAAATGGACATCCCAGTTTATGAAGGAAACCTGGATGTAGAGGAGCTTCTAGACTAGATTAGAGCCCTGGACATATACTTTGACTATGAATATTTCGAGGAAGACAAGAAGGTCAAGCATGCTGTCACAAGATTGAAGGGACATGCAGCATTGTGGTGGGATGAACTACAAGCTGACAGATGTTGCAGAGGAAAGAAGAAAATTAGGAGTTGGGATAGGATGATTGCAAAGATGAAGGCAAAATTCATTCCCAGGGATTACCAGATTACTCTGTTCAGGAGAATGCAGAACCTGAGACAGAAGCTGATGACAGTGAAGGAATATACTGAAGAATTCTACAGGTTGAACATCATGGCAGGTCATCAGGAAAGCGATGATGAAAAGGTTGTCAGGTACATGAATGGCTTGAGGTATGATATTCAGGATGAGATGAGCATGGTAACCATCCAAACAGTGGAAGATTCTTATCATATGGCTCTAAAAGCGGAAGAGAAGTTGAGCTGAAAATAGGGTCAAAGAGGCCGAGGAAGAAGTCAAGCCAGGGGCAAATCAGTTGTCCAAGATAAAAATCAAAAACCCAAGGAAGACTGGAAGAAACCTCAAACTCGAACTGAGAGAGGTGGAATCTCACAGTGAGGGCGATATGTTGAACAGAAAGGACAGCGTACTGAGAAGAGAGGAGATTATGCTGATAATAATACTTTTCCTCTTACTAGAGGAAGAGGAATAGGAAGAGGTGGAGTGATAAAATGCTTCGCGTGTGGAAATAATGGACACAAATCTTATGAATGTCCAGATAAAAAGAAAGAGGGTGGAGAGACTCACATCGCCAAAGCACAAAGGTGAGATGTTGAGGCAGAAGATGCTAAATGCAGAAGATCGTTGATGATGCGAAAAGTTCTCTTAACACCAGAGAAGGAGGTGAAGAGCTCAGCCCAAAGGAACAGACTTTTTTGGACTACCTGCAAAACCAAGGACAAGGTATGAAAGGTCATTGTGGACAGTGGTATCACGGGTAATCTCATTTCAACAGAGATGGTAGAAAAGCTGGAGCTGGAGATGAGTGAACATCCAAGTCCATATAGAGTTTCATGGCTACAAAAGGGACATTAGGTAAATGTCACTAAACAATGTTTAGTTGAATTTAAGATAGGAGGATATAATGATAAGATACTATGTGATGTTATTCCTATGGATGCTTGTCATCTATTGCTAGGTAGGCCATCACAATATGACAGAAATGTGATTCATGATGGGAGGATGAACACATACACCCTAGAAAAGAATGGAAGAACTCATATGTTGCTTCCAATCAAGGATAAGGAGGTGAAACCGGAAGTAAGCAACACTGTACTTCTCATGAGTGGGAAGTAAGTTCTTATAGAGGTTAAGAAGAAGGAGGATCCATAGTTCATTGTGGTTAGAAAGCCAATGATTGTTTTGACCAGCACAAGGATAAATGATCTACCAGAAGAGGTTCAGGAACTGCTGGGAGAGTTTGTTGACATAATAGTGGATGAATTACCTTGTTCATTGCCACCGATTAGAAGTGTGAGCCACCATATTGATCTCATACCAGGAGCTATTTTTCCAAATAAAGAAGCGTACAGATTAACGTCGTAGGAGAATGAAGAAGTCAAAAGACAAGTCCAGGATTTGTTGGACAAAGGGTTGGTTAGAGAAAGCTTGAGCCCATGTGTTGTTCCGACAGTACTCAGTCCAAAGAAAGACGGAGGCTGGAGGATGTGTACTGACTCGAGGGCGATTAACAAGATAACCATCAGGTACAAATTTCCATTGCCGAGGATGGATGATCTGATGGATTTCTTGAGTGGAGCAAAGTATTTTTCGAAGATTGATTTGAAAAGTGGTTATCACCAGATTCGTATGAGAGAAGGTGATGAATGGAAAATAGCCTTCAAAACTAACGAGGGGTTGTATGAATGGCTTGTTATGTTGTTTGTATTAACAAATGCACCAAGTACCTTTATGAGGTTAATGAACGAAGTCCTGAAATAATTTATCAGGAAATTTGTCATTATGTATCTGGATGACATACTATTTTTCAGTAAAACAGTGGCAGAGCATCTGAAGCATTTGGCTACAGTGATGCAGAAATTACTGCAGGAGAAGTTGTTGATAAACATTAAGAAATCCTCATTCATGAAGACAGAGCTCATTTAATTGGGATTTGTTATTTCTGCAGACAAATTAAGGATGGATCCAGATAAGGTGGAAGTGATTAAGAATTGGCCATCACCGAAAAACATATTTGAGGTGAGAAGTTTTCATAGGTTAGCTAGTTTCTACCGAAAGTTCATCAGGAATTTTAGTGGAATTAGTGCAGAAATGATGGATACAGTGAAGAAAATACACAAATATTTTCACTGGACAGAAGAGGCTGAGAAGAGTTTTAATCTGTTGAAGAGGAAAATCATGGAACAACCAATTTTGGTGTTGCTGTATTTCCAAAAGACATTTCAAGTGAAATGCAATTCAAGTGGATTTGCAATAGGGGCAGTCTTGAGTCAAGAGGACAGGCCGATAGAATACTTCAACGAGAAGCTGAATGAAGCAAAGGTGAAGTACTCCACATATGACAAGGAGTTCTATGCTATCATCCAGGCATTGAAGAAATGGAGGCATTACTTAATTCCCAAAGAGTTTGTCTTATACAGTGACAATCATGCACTGTAGTTTGTGACTCAACAAGAAAAGTTGAATCAGAGACATGTCAAATGGGTTGAATATATGCAAAATTTCACTTTTGTGATTAAACATATTTTTGGTACTGCTAACAAAGTTGTTGATGCTTTGAGCAGGAAGTGTTTACTGTTGCAGGAGTTCAAGTTCAAAACATTGGGTTTTGATGACCTCGGGGACATGTATAGAGATGATCAGGATTTTAAAGAGGCGTATGAAGCAATTGAGAATCCAATTCTCAGGGATAGAAGCCAATGGGTAGAGTACATGATCCAGGAAGGATTGTTGTTTAAGGGCAATCAACTTTGTATTCCAAATTGCTCCATGAGGGAGAATTTGTTGAAGGAGAAACACAGTGGAGGATTGGTCGGACACTTGAGTCATGACAAGACGTTCGCAAAGTTGAATGAGTCATATTTTTGGTCGGGAATGCGAGCAGACGTCAAGATATTCGTGGACAGATGCAGGATTTGCCAGCATTCGAAGGGAAGGAAGCAGAATGCGGGGTTTTATCAAACATTGCCCATACCAGAGAGGTCATGGGATGCAATCAACATGGATTTCATATTGGGGTTGTCAAGAACACACAGAGGTTTTGACTCAATCTTTGTGGTGGTGGATAGATTTTCCAAAATGGCACACTTCATTCCATTTTAGAAAACCAGTGATGCAACTCACATTGCGAATCTGTTTTTCAAAGAAGTCATTCGACTTCACGGCTTACCAAGGAGTATAGTTTCAGATCGAGACACTAAGTTCATAGGGAACTTTTGGAGGAACTTATGGAAGAAGTTGGGAACTAACTTGTCTTTTAGTTTGGCTTATCATCCTTAGACGGATGGACAAACATAAGTGGTGAACAGAAGTCTGGGAGACTTGCTGAGCAGCTTGGTGACAAAACACCACAACCAGTGGGATAACATATTACCACAGGCAGAATTTGCTTATAATGACTCAGTTAATAGAAGCACAGGGAAGAGTCCATTTCAGATTGTCTATGGCATACAACCAAGGGGAATTTCTGAATTGAGAGATTCAGAACAGAATGTGACTAGGAGTGCTAGTGCAGAAGATTTCACAGAAGCGATGAAGGAACTTCACAGCCAGGTGAAGGAGCATTTACAGAATTCAAGCCAGGAGTATAAGCATAGAGCAGATCAACACAGGAGACAACTTCAGTTTGAGGTTGGTGACTTGATTCTGGCACATTTGAGAAAGGAAAGGTTCCTGAGAGGAACATATAATAAACTGAAGATGAAAAAAATCGGACCATGTAGGGTCTTGAAGAAATTTGGGGCAAATGCTTATGAGATTGAATTACCCGATAAGATCAGAATTTCTCTGATATTCAATGTCTCAAATTTGTACCCATACAAAGCTAAGGAAGCAGGAACAAATGATGAACAATCAAAGGTTCAGTGGCAAAAGAAGATGCCAGTTGAAGAAAATCCACAGATGGAGCGCATACTGGATAAAAGAATAAGCAAGAAGACCAGGCGAAAGCAATATTTTGAGTATCTGGTCAAATGGAAGAACCATCTAGTTGAAGATGCCAGTTGGGAGAATGAAGCAGAGATACAGAGGCATGGACAGACCGTGTGCGAGCTCATGGATAGGAGCCCATGAAATTTTTTAAGCCGTGGAGTATGATGCAGGAGCATCACCAACATCAAGCGAGCCAACGCAGAGACGACAGACAGCTGGACAAGTGCCAACGCAAATTTTGAAATCACCTTGAAATTGATGTGCCATCTTAAATAAGATAATTAAGAAGGAGCGTACTTATATATTGTAAAGGACCTTGAGTGATCCACTCTTGTCCATAGTAGGTAGAAATAATTTATGTTAGTAGGTAGCTTTAAATCCTCTTATTAGATAGTTTTAGGAGTGGAGGGAAAACGAATATAGACACCCTCATTGTGTATTGTAACATTATTATGAAGCATGATTATGAGCATAGAAGAGAAGAAAAGAGCTATGTAGAAGACTCCATGTATAGAAGTTATGAATTAATGTAAAGAAACTGTGATTCAGACTCATGGTGTTCATATATTCTCTGTGTATGCATCTTTGAATATCATGCTCATGAATGTTTTGCTCTTTCTGTCATGCAATTGCTTTTATGCTATGTATGAATGATTTCTTGTTAAATGTTTGAAATCTGAGAGGAAAGGGAAGTGAAATGAGTTTCAATTGTTTCTCTGTCTGAGCAAGAGTTCCTGCAAGGAGTGTTGTTGAATTGCCCGCAAGGAGTGCATTGACAAAAGGTTCAGAGGTTTGTATCTGAAAGCTCAGGAGAGATAGCGGTTGTTCTCATATTCACACAAGAAGTGCAGTCAGGCACAGAAGTCGTGCAAGGTGTGCATAGACTAAGCTTAAAAACAGGGGTTGAAATCGGAGAAGCTATTGAGAGACCGTTTCTGCAGAGCGTGCGCAAGGTCGAAGAGCGATTAACACTTCAAGTGTTTGAAGGTTTCCGCAAGGAGTGCATGCAAGGGTATTCTTTAAGACTCAAAGTTATGAGAGAGCTCAAGAGGGATAAAGTATTTGAAACTATTGAAGTTAGCACAAGAAATGGATGCATTTGAGTGATTAGAAGGCATCAGAGGGTTGTGTCGTAAGTGGATAAATTTGGGGAAGATTCCTTGGTTCACTTCATAGAAATCAGTAAGGGGGAAGAAACAGACGGTCGGAATCTTGTGTAGAGGATTAGCAAAATCCCGCCAGCCGTCTAATTTGATAAAGGAGCGAGGAGATTACGGCTGCACCCAGAGTTCAAGCTCAGGAAATCATGAGTCGTTGGATCCTCACCCAATTACCCATTAGTCGTCTGATTTAGAAGGAGTTGCATAGGGCTTAAACCCTCTCAAGCCAAGCGAAAGTTCCGAAGGTATCGGGATATCGAGGCGTCGGAGTTCAGGATATCGGAAATCCCGTGGACAAGAGGTCAGGAAAATCCATAGTGGAAACCCTGATACAAACCCGAACTATCCATCGGTTAGGACACGTGGTAGGAATCAAGAACCATCGGCATATCGGAGATTTGGAGAGTAAGAGTCCGAGGCCCTTTGAGTCATGAAACAGCGAAAGGATTTCAGCCGTGGATCCCAGGAAGGACGTGTGTCGTGTGATTATCCAAATCCGGGAATCGGCCATCGGGACTCACATAAGGGAGCAGTTTGACTTTGCATTGGATGAAGTCTGAGGTTTAATATGTACCATTCATTCATCTAGGACGCATGTCGAAAATCCAAAGTGGACGGGGTTCTGCATTTCGCGGATCCTGAAGACAGGAAACCCTTGCATTTCGCAATTGTGAAGTCCGAAATCCCGATGAGGAGGAAAGATCCATTGTGGGGCCAAGATGACATCATCTCGTCATAACGAGGGATCGAGAATTTCCACAGTGAAAATTCCAAAGAAGACGAGAACCGTCCATCCTTGTGGATGCATGGCGAAAATCACGATTTTTGGGAAAAGTCCCGAAAGAGAAGTCATATCGGGAAATCGACATTCGAGAGATCGGGGAAATCGAAGACAAAGACATTTCGACATTTGAAATCATGAAGTCCCAAGGGATATCCGAAGCCATTGATTTAGTAAACGATCATGGCCGTTGATTGTGTTTTATGGTGGAAGGGCTTCCTAGTGACGTCATATCGGGATTCAGAGAATCGGGGATCCGAGGGACAAGAGGTCGCATACACTTCGACATCAAAAACCCCGAAATCCTGAAAGGTGGTAGGAATGGGGTCATATGAAAGGAGGTCGTGTGGACCATGAGCCTAGCCCAGAGGGCTAACTGAAGTTAGAGAATATCGGGATAGCGGAGATCGGGAAATCAGGAAACAAAAGGCTGTGGGATCGGGATTTTTGAAACCCCGAAACCCGATTTTCTATTTTCTTGTTGTGGAGAGGACAACGATCAGGCCTAGAGGTTGCGAGGAGCAGAAAAGACCTGTGGGTCAATTTTAAAGGAGATTCCAGTGGAGAATCAAAGGAGCCACTCCGGCTCAAAGCTATAATTAGAACGATCCTTAAGACTGGGAGGTCAGTGCAGAGGTCTTTGCCAAGGCAGAGGGTGCGGCTGCGTCAGAAGGAGTATCACATTCCTTCAGTTGTCCAGGTTGAGGGGAAGAGAATTGATGGATTGTAATTGTTGTTAGAGTAGAACTTGGGTTTTTGGGATATTTAATGTGGAGATTGGATAGATAAGAGGACTAGATCTCATTTTGGACTCATAGCATCAGCTTGAGGGTGGGATTTTTTTTAGAATTCAAACAGCAAGCCTACGAATGGGAGGAACATCCTTTGTACACAACCAATTGGTTAGTTTATAAACATATAAATTTTATGTAATGTTTATTATGTTAATTATGTTGTGTAATGTTTTATATGAATGTTGTTGTATTTTCTTGAATGGATGCATTCATTTTTTTAAATATGTTGTTAGTTTCATGAGAAAAATTATGGGCTTCTTGCACTGTGTTTAATTTTATTTGCATTAAGGAATTTTAATTTTGTATTTAACATGTCGAGTTTGTTACAAATTGGTATAAGATATTTTGGTTCAACATGAGACCCATATGAGCCAAAGAGTAGTGTGTATTTAACAAGTTCATTGTTGAAAATCCTTTTTTTGTGTCAAATTTTGGAAAAATGGTGAATTTCAGACTGAAATTCCTATTTAGAGTGAAAATTTTGAATTCCAGGGGAAGTAATGATGTGACTGGGAAAATGGATTCTGAATTGATAGTTCAAGGGTCAAGTTTGGCCATGGGAAGATAAGTCTATAGATCCCATGGTGACCAAAAAATATAAGAACATTTTAGGCTAGAAAAGAAAATTTCAGAAAAATTATGAAATTTTCAAAAAATATATTTTTTTAGGATTTTTGAAAAGTTTTGTATAGATGATGACGTGGACAGTACTGATGACGTTGACTAACAAGGTCCATAGTGGTATAAGTATAGGGTCATATAATGGATATAAAATATTTAAAATCCTATCTCATTCGACTTGGCCATCAACAATGGATATTCTTCTGTCAATGGGGCCTTTCGAACTTCGACGAAATTTGGTGAAGTATGAACAAACATAGTTCACAGAAAACTGTCGATCCTCGAAGAAGAAATTCAGAGTTCGACGAACTATATCAGATCAAAGTATTAAATTACATTGATATTGATATCAATGGTCCAAAACTATCACATATTTGGATAAAATTTTCTAATTCATATGAGTTCAATGATGTAAATAAAACTAGATTTTAAACCTTATTTTCTGGTCGCCTATGAGCCTTTTTGTTGATCGTTGACGAAATTTTTCTCCAACCGCCAATGAATTGTTTTCCACAATAAATGATGGATGTTTTATTCCATATTAGATGGAATTTTACCATGATCACCAATGAGCTATTTTGTCAATCATTAATGGAATTTTTCCCTAATTGTCAATGAATGTTTTCCACAATCGCTGATGAGCCTTTTTTTCGATCACCGATGGACATTTTTCCAACTACCGATGGAATGTTTCCCCAATCGTCAATATATTTTCTCCTTTATTACCGATGAACCTTTTTTATGATCATTGATGGAAGTTTTCCCCGATCATCGATGGTTGATAGACCTTTTTGGGGTTCGCAAAAAAAGTAGACTTTAGACATTTTCGTCGACCACCAATGAACGATTTTTAGTGATCATCAAAGAAGGGAAAATGGAAAGAAAAAAAGAAGAGAAAGATAAGGAAAGAGGAGATAAAAAGAATGGAAGAATAAAAATGAAGAGATGAAGAAAGAAAATGAAGAGAAGAGGAGAAAGAGGAAAGGGAAGGAGAAAATACACAATTTATAAAAAGAAAGTCTGGAGCCAAAAAATTGTTTTGGCCACAACAAGAGTAGATAATCTTAGAATCAAATTAAATTTAAGGGATATGTCCACAACGATGAGGGATAAAAAAGTGTCCATCAGGGCCACTGGACATTTCTTCTTCAATTCTATGGAAAATGCTTAGTCATTCTCATTGACAAGGACCTAGATAACGATGAAATATTTATAGAGCATCCAAAAAGAAAGCATAAATATAGACAATTGGGATTTTGTCCAAATTCAAAATGGTTTTAAGTGGGAATGATGAAATAAGAAAAAATACATTATTCTCGGGCATGTTTTTGGGATTCTTGATATCTTCAGAGGAAAAGAGACCCTAGATCACCAATCTAGAAAAATTTGTTTAATCAAAATTGTATTCACACATCAATCTAGACAACTTTGTCTTGAGGGAGTTTTTTCCCATTTTTCTCTTTTTGCGAGATACCCAGTCTTGGCTAAAATTTCCAAGTCTGGAGAAAATGTAAAAAGTGCAAAGTTGATAATTCCTGATTTATACATAAATTGACTGGAGCATCAGATTTGGAATCTTAAAATTGATGTGCGTTAAAAATCATAAATACTATATGTGCTCAATATTTATGATTCCTAGCATATTTTATGTCAAAGATGGTCTCTTAGGCAGATTGCACCAGTGAGAATAGTGCACAATTGAGTAGAAATTGCAAAATTCAGAAAGTTGTAACTTTTAGCTTAGGAATGAGATTAAGGAATGAGTATAGCCATTGGAAATGTAATTCAAAGGAAAATATGATGGAATATTTTGATTCTTCCCAAAAACATCTAATGGTTTTATAAATCTGCAGAAACAAAAGGGCAATTGGACTTCGTGAACCATGCAATTGCATAATGTGAAAGTTTTCTAAATAATGTCAATTTTGAGAAAAAAACATTTCCAGTTGATAGAGTTATATTCCAAAATTGATTGTTGGGTAAGGAAGAGTGCATATTATCCCTATGATGCATATTCAAAGGTATAGAGGCAACTTTGGAGTGCATTATCCTAGCAATAAACAAGGGTTGAGTTTTTAATAATGAGGTAATTGTTGATGAACAAGAGAGCATTCAAGGATAAAGTAGTATGTCAAGGACCTATTTATAGGAGGATCAGATGAATTAAATAAGTTTTTTGGGTGTCCATTGTGGATTATAATTCCAGGGTGAGATGGAGATAGAAGTAGGGAAAATCTTGTAGAAGTTGGTTGATACAATAAAGTGATTGCAGAGGGAGGTGCACAACCACAGAGTATGAAATCAAATTATGACAATGGATAAAAAAGAGAAGATCCAAATTAATACTCGACTACTACAAAGTATGAATGACATGAAAAGGTAAATAAATAAGGATTCTCATATAAAATATGTAGCCATGACAAAATCAAGAAAGGAACAAGACAACATGTGAAGAATGGAATTAATATGCACATGTAGATAAGGAATACTCCACCTTGAATGTAAAAGTGTATTGATGGCAACAAATATTGATGAAAAGGGGGAAATAATCTCATGAGGTGATATGTGAATCATGAGATAGGTTATCCATCTCTATGTCAGAGCATAGGAATGCCTAGAAAAGAGTTGCAATCCATAAATCCACTTCTATCTAAAAGTATTCAGAGAAATAAAGTTGTGTATAAATCAAATTTCATAGCAAAAAAGAGATTAGGTGCAAGGAATTCAGTGGAATAATTAATGAAGGTTTATTTGTTTTAAAGGTACCAATGGATAAGTAAATCAATGGGTGGTTATTAGATTGTAGTGCTAATATTTAGCAAAAGAAACACTATTATAACATTGGGAATGTTGAAAGATTTTGATAGAATTAAGTTGTGGCATGGCTTCCTAAGTGAAGGAAAATTCCAATAGGACATATTGGCTAGAATTGAAAAGAGGGAAAGTGGGACTTGGATGGAAGGTTCTCAGCAAGAAGAAACAAGTCACGAATGAGAATAATCATGGAACATGGGACAACCATAATAAAAAGGAATTTAAGGACCACCATCTACAACACAAAAATAAATAAACAAATAAAGATAAAATAAATATGTATTGAAGAGCATTCTATAAGAAATGAATAATGAATATAGGAAAGACAAAATGCATGTAAACTAGTAGGCATTTTGAAAATAAATTCTTAGTGCATATAGACATTCATTAGTGCATGTGATCATTGTTGGAATACTGAGAGGTGGGGGGTGCATAATTATGAGAACTTTATACCACTTTTAACCACAATATAGATTCTTTCACTTTATCAACAATGTTAAATAGTTTACCATCAATGCATCATCTATGATTTCATTCAATATATATCATAAGCATGTAATTGTAAGCAAAGTCACATCAATATCACATCAAGAACAAAGTACACTAGTATTTACATGGAATCCCAAATGGGAGAAAACTAGAAAATGCTTTCTTATATATATCATGAATTCATTCCTAGGAAACAACAAATTCCCAATTATCCAGTTTTAATTCGAACGAGGATACATCCCCCTATTTATAGGATACAACTTGAAGGAAACTACAACTCCATGAATTATTTGGCTCCAACTAGAAGGAGGCTATAACCCCCAATGTTCTCTGGATCCAAACGAAAGGTGGATACAACCACCTAGTTCTCAGGCTCCAACCTTAAGGAAGCTCCAACTCCCTAATTATATGGAACCAACCGAAATAATTCTACAATCCCCTCTCCTTGTCCCGTCCTTCCACCTTGAAATATAAGTGTAGACCAATTGTCACAAACTCTACCACTATCACTGCCAAAAACTCTCTCACTATCACTGCCATTATAACTATCATTGTCACTATCACTCTCACTTCCACTTGTCCAATATTTCACTGTCTCATCCAAGAAACTAGATCCACTCTCAACTGCATGCACCTCATGCAAAGATCACCAAGAGAGTATCTTAAACCATATGATCAACATCACCAACACATTCCTCTACCACGAATGTACCAACATCACCACATACCATCATAAGATATGTGTCTCAACCAAGTACCAACCTATAGCATGCATCAACATGTACCTTTACTATCAACAAGTGCATCAACCATGCACTATCCTGTACGTGTACCATCAAAAAGTGCATCAACCATGCACCAACCTATGCATGTACCATCAACAAGTGCATCAACCATGCACCAAACCTGTATCATCACCTGCACCATAACAGGTGCATCAACCATGCACCAACACCTATATCATCAACATTGGTACCATACCATGTTCCAACCACGTACATCAACACCATACCATATACCATAATATATCATCAATGAAGTTCCTCAATCATATGGCAAGAATATTTCCCAAATGTGTACCAAGCATATATCAATATCACCAACAAGTTCCTCTATCAATGTACCAATACTAGTAGCATCATCAACCACACAACATTCCAACCATGTACATCAAACAAGTGTCATATCACTCATGATATGCCTCAACCAACTACCATAAAACATGTGCCAATGTATCCAAGATATGTACCAACAATGCATCTCAACAAGTAGACCTCAATCAAATTGCACCATACATCCTATGATATGCCTCAAGTCATATACCAAAGTCTTCAAAAACATGCTTGAAGCATGCTCCTCAATGTCACCAAGATATAATATACCAAGGCTCAAGTATGTACCATAACATGTAACTAAACCAGAAAGCAAACCATCCAGTCATGCCTCTAATCAATGTACAATCACATTACCAAGATGCACCAAATCACATGATATCATCACCATGCATATACCATAACACCAAAACCATAATCCTTAATCCTTACCTATGATCCTATAGCTAACATGTTACTCTGTAATCTGACCTGTAGCTTCTTCCATAGTCAATCAACATTCTGGTACTAACATTTTCCCAAATATGTAAGTGCCTCGCTAGACAACCATAGGACAACAAGCAAGGGCCTGACTAGACAGGTATTGTGCAATAAGAGAGGAACTCACTAGAAAAGTATAGTTCAACTTGCAAGGATGACCTCAATTATTATTTCCTCAGTTTATCTCACTCTCCTCTGCCATCTCGAGAATATCACACTTCTCCCGCTTCGCTACCTCATAATTCTCCATTGTAAACTATCCAAAAGATCACAATACTAGATCGTAACATTCACAAGATATATATTCAATGCAAGTGTGTGAGTGTCCTTGTGAATGACTCCTTGAGGAGTATTTATACTTTTTCTAGGTAACCTCTTCCCTTAAAACTAGGGATTCTATAGATTTCTTGTTGCAACCACATTACCCTTTCATTCATTGACTTGTAACCAACTAGGGTTTCTTGACCATTCTTTCACGCTTCCAAATTCACAAGGCCATATCTCCTTAATTGTGAGGAACTATGTGGTTTTCCATATATCACCAAAAATGGCATGAAAAGTATTATCCATTTATGAGGGTCATACCTTATTTTACACCGTTCTTCATGTCATTATTCCTCAATCAATTTTGTGTCCCATAACCACACCTCTGGGGATACATGTAGACTACATCAAATGCACCCAACTAAATCACCATAAATCTCGGTCATACATATGTCCAACATCTCTGGACCTATCCAAGGGTTGACATCAATGACAACCAACTATACAAACCAATTGTCCAACAATATCCCCCTTTGGCATTGATGGGAACACCAACATTGATGGAAACACTGATGATCCAATTCTCATGCTCCCCCTGTGACCATTTCTCCTCATCAATGTTTCTCACTCTCCCCCTTTGACATCAATGGAAAACGGTATCTCTCCTTGGGGCGGCTCACCCTGTCTTCATGCCTATGTTATTTCTCTTCATATTTGACCAAAGTTTAACTCTCCCTGTCAATATGTCTCCTCCTGATATTTTACTTGTTGTAAAGAATAGCTCCCCCTTGTGGGTATGCCTCCCTGTCTATATCATACTAATATTTCTTTATGGATCTCTCTCTCTCTGATGATTTTTGTTGCCTTGAATTTTCTGTAAGATGTATATGTTCCCTTTCCTTTATTCCAGTGTTATTTATTTTCCATTAGTTCTTCCTCTTGAATTTCACTGACATATATAAAATAAATTCAAAATTTGAATTCTTCATTTACTTGTCATGTTCATTTGAACATATTATTCAACACTCATCATCTCTCTAAACTCTGAATTCTTTCATTTTGTTTATCAATTCATCTTGCACTACAATTCCTGAAAGTACTATCTCTTGAACCTGTTATTTATTCACATGTTCTTCTTTTCTTTCTCATACCACTACAAATCCTTCATTCTCTGAGACCTAGTATTTATTCACCTATTCTTGTTTTATTTTCCATACTTTCTTATATCTTATATAAGTGTTCTATTTCATAGAAGTATCCATAATCCTTCTACAATCACAAGTTATGTGTCCATATTTATGGAATTTGTAACATTCAATGTTATGTGGGTCCACATAAGCATTTCTTTCTTGAAAATTTATTCCAAAAGCTCTGCAATTTGTAACTTTATGTCCAAAGTTAGTACAATAAAAACAATGACCATAAAAGAAATCTACATACCTGGGAGTTGATGATCTTCTTTGTTGTGTAGTCCTTCTAAATTCATGCCTTGGCTAATCATTATCTTCTCTTCTGTGGATCCCTTCATTATGGTTGAAGCTTCTTTGTTCCTTGAATGGGGTATGTCTTGTTGAAGATGAATCTCTATTATACTCATTGTTCTTTGATTCTTGTTGATCGTGATTCCTTCCTTTGATTACTTCTGCATAACTCTTACTCATTTGTTCTTTCTTCTTTTCTAGTGACCTAGAGGGGTTTTCTTCAACATTATCTACTGATGATGTGGATGTTTCTCTCTCTTGAAAGCTTGGCATGACAAACACATAAAGAAGAATATATTTAGGGATGGATACCTGGTTCTTCTCTACGACAAAAAAAATTTGCAATCAAGGAACAAAGCTTGGCATGACAGACACATAAAGAAGAAGAAATTTAAGAAGGGATACCTAGTTCTTCTCTATGACATAATTTTTTTGCAACACCCTGGTAAGTTTAGAATGCATTGGCCAGGGCCATATGAAGTAATGACTATCACAGATAGAGGATTTGTGCAGATAAAGGACTTGGGAGGAACATAACTGAATGGAATGGTGAATGGTAGTCATATGAAACTATACAGGGACATTCAACCTATTAACTCTTAATAGTTGTAGCACAATGACGAAATCATGTATATAGTGTACTATAGTAGATATTAGGAGAGAGAAACTTATTAAAAGATAATTAAAAAGGAGAAAAACAAGAAAAGGGAATACAAAAATAGAAAAACAAGAAAAATACAAAAAGAGGAAGAAGTCGATTGAATGGTAGGAAAGTGGAAAAAATTCCATGCAACAAATAATGCAAAAAAATAGAGAGACAACGCGTAGGAAAAGTTTGGACTCGTCGCAAATGCATGAAAAAAGTGAAACATGTGATCAAAACATTTATGATCAGGTCTATAAAGTGCAGAAAGCATGGATTAGTTCGACACTTAGTGGTTTTTTAGCATAGAGCGAGCTAGAAGTGTGTGACCTGGGTGTAATTGTGTGAAGAAGAAAGCAACTGTCCAAACCGCATACAATATGACACCACCAAAGTTTGGCGATCTAGGGTAATATGTATGGTTTACTTGATAGGGCCAAAGGAGGAAGGAAAGGTTGGCAGAGCTCGAGAATGTTGTCAAGCTGGAAGATGTTACAAACTCAAAGACAGAGTCACTCAACCCAAAGGGGGTTGAGGAGAAAACCTCGACAAAAATAATAGAAACCCTCACCCTGAAACAACTAGTAAACCCGATGAAATGAAGGGTCGTCAACAGGGTCACGACGAAGAGGAGGTGTTGGTCGAGGACATCACCAACCAACCAAACTTAGAGGGGGAATAAGATTACACAGAAAAAGAGGAAGAAGTCCAACCTATCATCGAGTAGAAAAGAAAGGCACATGATGTCACATAAATCACACTTCCCTACCTCCCAAACGCAGTGGCGACCATGGAGGACATGCTCAGGAAAGCTCCAAAATTAAGGTACTCGTACCATTATGTGCGTGATGCAACAAGTTTCCCATACTTGATAGAGGGAGCTTACTTGGCGAACATAGGGGAAATTGGACCCTTAGGAAATCCTATCATGGAGAATACACATTGGATAACAAGGCTCTAAAACTTTGGGATCATGAACCTCCTAGACATATCACACTTCGAGCATGGTAAAAATGTTGGGTTGTGTGTCAAACAATTGTTATATTGGCTACATGGAGGAATTATCTGGATCAATAGGCCAGTACAACTTGATGTGGTGTTGATTTCCAAAATTACAAGGTTACCCATAATGGATGCACAACCAGAAGAATACTTGGACAACAAAGTGCCCGAGAAGGAGATCGTTGAGATAGTCAAGGAAAATTTTGGTACCAATAGAGGGAACAAGGGAATTTTTCTTAGAGACATGAACGATGACGCGACAAGGTTTGCCAGCAAGATCATGGCTTGCAAGTTGTTGAGGAAGTGCAAAAAAGAGGAGGGTTGAACAGGAGTCATCACATTCATCACGCAGTGTGTGAAAGGGGTAATGTTTAGTTGGGCACCTTACCTCCTTAAAAAATTCTTGATAAACTACAGATGTAATAGCCCAAGGCCGAGCCCGTGATGAATTATAATTATGTTTATAGGCTGGTGAGCCAAGTGTTTATAAGATGGGAGGCTTAAGTAAATATTAGGATAGAGAACCTGGATCGCTTAAGGCCAATAAGCCTATTTTGTATATGTAATTGTGCATATCATTAAAATAAAAAGCACATCATTGCATACAGACTGACCACAAAGAAATATTTATGGGGGACTAAGCTCCACTAGGTAGGGGAAGGGAAGGGGATAAGAAGCTAGGGTAAAAGGGTAAGCCAGAAGGATTATCTAAAGAGGGAATAATTTAATATTATTCTAAAAGGCATCTTGGAGGATAATGATTTTAATCCTAAGTTCCTTTGTGAAAGGGAAAAAAAAAATTTCCAAGTGGAGAGGGAACCACTCTTGGAGAGAAAAGTGCCAACCAGGACACATGAAAATTTAAGAGAGCATTCTTCCCATGCATGGGGGCTCACACATTGACAAAGGCTTTCTTTCCTTTGAAGCTGGGAGGCATGCACCATGGAATCTTGCAAGCTCTAAAACCTGCAAACCCTGTGAAGCTAACCCATTTTTATCCTTTGAAGCATAGCACGAATGAAAATTCCCTGAGCCATATTGTACCCTATCCATTTTGATGTTGTTTCCCATGATTTTCTCTAGACTGGTGTGGATTGATGTAATTACTAGAGCCCATACCCGATTTTTCTATTGTTATTACCCTAACTGGGTTGGTCTGGGAGTTCGACTAAAGAAGCAGGTTTTTAGGCATGTGAGCAACTCTCTCCAGGTAAGAGAGGTTTTTGGGGAAGTGATTTTCCCAGAGGGAGCCTCACTGAAGTTGTAGTTCTATGAGACTTCCTGTCTGACCTATTTCTAAAGCCCTCGAAGGGGAGTGGGGTAGTTGAAGGACTTTCAAGCAGAGAAGGGGCGCACTCCCTGGGGTGGGGAAGGAATGTGGGGAATGAGGGACTTTAAGCTGTGGATGTGAGTGGAATATTGGGTACATAATTCTTCCTGGAGAAATTGTAACCTCAACCTAGCCTATGATTCCCTTTACCATGGGTGGAGTTTATTCCTAGCTTAGGGGTGACCCATTGTTGATAGCCTAGAGTAGCGTGGTTTAAGGCTGGGTGGTTTGCGGAAATTCTGCACGTAGTTGATGGCCTTCTTAAAAATATAAGTACTCTTTATATATTCTTAATTACATGTTGTATGTTACACATGTGTTTATTTACTGTGCGTTTCTACATAATTCTGTGTATGTTAACAAAAGGTAGATGTTTGTTTTTAATTTATTAAGTATGATATTTTCCACAAATGTAAGTGAGTATTTATGTAAGGTGGCATGGCTCAGCCCTAGGAAGGATGGGGATGCTACAAATTGGTATCGGAGCTTGAACACAATAGAATTGTAGTAGCATTCCCCGGCTTGGGTGGTTGTGGATGCTACAAATTGGTATCAGAGCCCATGCTTTAAACACTAAACCTGGATGGGCCACAAATGTGGAATTTGGAGTAAAAAACAAACTCCATAAGCATTTGATGTACAGAGTACCATAGGGGCACTGAGAGAGCTCCCGGGTGGTAATGGAAAGCTCAAAGAGGAGTGGCAAAGAAGTTATCATATCGATCGTACTTGATAACCACAAGATTTAATTTGAGTCATAGGATCTGCGTGGGGGGAGACAGACCCTTCCCAGTTGTCATATCTGGAAAAGGTGCACGAAATTTAACCTCCAAGTCCTTTGGACTTCGTGACTTCAGAATTTTTTTTTTTTTGTTGAGAAAAAGGGGTTGAAGCCCGAAGTTCCAAATTCTAGGAGTGATTTTCAGCCATAGATCATCGAGGATGAGGAGAGTTGTGGATTTTACTCGAGTAGTTCGGTGGTTTGGAGTTCAGTGAAATTGGTTGAAGTTCACATAGAATGGACTTCCTCCCAAAGTCTGGAACTCATCCAGATCGTTCGATTAATAGGGACATGTGTCCGCAGATCAATCATGCATAATTTTGGTAGTTCATACATTCTGAGTTTGGGAGAACTGAGAGGTAATGTTAAGAAAATATTTGAAGTCTTGTATCCCCAGAGTCCTGAAGTTTCGGGAAGTAGTCATTCGACGGTTCAGAGTTCGGGAGAAAGATGGTCATGATTCAAGAAATCTGTTGAATCCTGGAGCTACAAATTTTTTGAAGCACGGGGTATGACGTGGCATGAAGGTGTCACAAGGGGTGACGTGGAACTCCTCTAGTCATGCCACGTGTCATTCAGAGATGTACTTTTGACAACCTTGTTGGACCAATAACAGTCTCCCTTTTGGGGACCATGTGTCACCATCTTATATGATGACATTTGTACTACGTGGACCCGAGAAACTTAATAGGTTCAGGAATTCGACGTTCAGAGGAATTGAGTCAAGAAATTGTTAAATATTTCGAAGCCCGAAGCTTCGAAGTGCTGAAGTGATAAAGCACCAGAGAGTTCAGGAATTCGACGTTCAAAATAAATAGGAGAAGAAGGTGTGAATTTATTTGAAGCCCAAAGCTCTAGAGTGTCGAAGCTCCAAATCCATGAAGGACCACCAACCCAGTACTTTGTCGATTCAGAGTTCGACAGAATCACCGAATAATGAAGTATAAACCTCTAAAGTCTGAACTTCTGAAGTCACGAATGTTATGCAATATTATGTCGTCACCTGGGGTGACATGGACACATTGGATACGTTCCACGCATCATCATGTTTTACGTTTTTAAAGGGCCCTTCATACCCAATTAAGATGTGACACATGTCATCCATTGGATGGAGCCATGGGTCCACTCTGTAACTCTACCATGTGGCACGTTGATACGTGGATGTTGACTAGACCTTGATGGTTCCTCAGTACGGTGATCATGTAAAACAAAGAAATAAGGAATTGAAACCTCTTAAGTGCAAAGTTCTAGAGAGCTTCGCTAGTTCAACCTTTTGAGGAATTATATAGTACTGTAGTCATGAACCTCAAAGCCTGAAGCCCCGAATCTATGAAGAGGTACCCTCTGAAATTCGACCACTTCGGCATTCGGGGAAAATGAGTGAAGAAGGAAGGAGAACCTCTGAAGCCCAAATTTCTGGAGCCCCGAATTTCCCTGGGCTCTGGATAAGCACCTGTCTGCTCATGCTTAGATACATCCTGTGGTGAAATGTCGTTGGGGGCTGAAGAAAAAGGGGTTAGTGCCTGAAAACTATGTTAAAGAAGGAAAAAGGGGTTAGGAAGGAAGCTCATGGGTTTCTTCTAGTTTAGACCTGCATCAGAAGAGGTATTGAATACCTAGGAAATTTATGATGGGATCCAACAAAGAACTAAGAGCCTTTTATCTTAGAAGAAAGAGATGAGTAGCATAAGGAGTTCATCATAGAAAAAGCACAATTTTTAAAGGACCATAGATTTATGCTCAAAGCTTATAATCGAGCAAGGAAGCAGTCATTGGAAAGGTATGGGACAACAGAACATACTTGTTCACCTAGAAAAGGGGACTGATCAGACAATTATTTAGAAATCAGTGGAAATAAGTTTGATAGGTTATTGAACCATAATGGTTCATGTTTTTATAAAATTGTTGAATCAGTTAGCCTGACAAGGTTCTGTTGGCTACACATTTTGCAGAATTAACAACAGCTTCATCAGATCAGAATCATCACAGAGTGAAAATATATGGAGCATTCATAGGGGATTATAGTCAGGAAGATGAAATAAGAGGAATGGATTTCCATTTGGGTATTGAAGGAACAAACTCTAATGGACATGGAGAAGGAAAAGATGAAAACATGAATATGGTGGAAATCATTAGAAATTTGCAGAAAGATATCTAGAGTCACAAGGATGATAATGAGAGGCTTATGAAAGACAATGAGAAACAAGAAGACTTAAATATTAATTTAATGCATAGCTTGGACATAATTGAAAAGAAATTGGATATGGACAGTGGATCCAGCAAATCAGGAAGCCATAGGTCCCCTGATGAGAAAATAAAAATAGGGAGTGGTAGCAGACATCACCATCACTCCCAAAGAAATTCCAATAGAAGAGAACACAACATCTCAAGTCCATCTCCTATCAGGAATCATCATAAGAGATCTGGGGTGGTTGAACTACAAGGAGAAATGAATAAGATCAAACCCCCTACTTTTGATGGTGAACATAAGAAGGATGAAGATATAGATACATGGCTTCTAGGAATGAGGAAAGACTTCCAATTGCATAATTATTCTTCTCATGTAGGAGCAAGAATTTATATCTAACATCTTAAAGGAAAGGAATCCATGTGTTGGGACCAGCTTTTGTAGGTGCAACACATTAAAGAGAGAAATGTGACTTAGAAGGAATTCAAGAAGCATTTTGAGAAGAAATACTTAACCATGAGGTATTATGACAAAAATATGAAAGATTTCTTTGAACTCAAACTGAGCAACATGACCATTGATGACTATGCAAGGTGAGTTTTAGAACTATTGAAGTATGTATCCATCATCAAGGATAAGATAGTAAATATTCAAAGATATTTGATTGGGTTTCTCTTACAAAGTATTTTCATCACAACTATGACCATTAATGATGTAAACCTATCCTTTGTATTTAGAAGTATCAATTTCCTTAATCCCTGAAGAAGAATGAAGATAATTTTTCCCAGAAAGATGGAAATTATCTTTTTCCTTGTAAAAAACTTATGAAGAGGGATCATCGCACCTTTATTAGTCTTAAGGGTGTGATGATCTAGGATCGTCATAGGCTGCACCATAGTGGCCTACGACATCATCGCACTCTGCTCAGTATTAAGGGTGCGACGATTTTTCGTACGAAGGAAAAAGAGAAGCTTCTCGATCCTTCTAGAATATAAGATTTGAGGGTGAGTTGGCCTCCGATCGGTTTGGATCTGAGTCGCATCCCTGGTCTCATGGGATCATCCTAACCTCCTCACCCTCTCCTTTTTATCTTATAAAAGGAGAGTAGTTCTCATTGGGAAAGTTAGCTTGATTGGGTTTGAGTAATTTTTCTAGATTGAATTTTTTGGGCCTATGCTGGCTTTGAGCTTTGCTTTGTCATAATAGATTGTGAGTGAATTTCAAATCTACAGTCTGAGAATCTAGGAAGAAGAAGTATGTGGGAAGCAAGGAACTATTGGGAGTGACATTACAACATCAAGGCGTCGATTTTATTCTCATTTTCATATTTATAATACAACAATATATTTATTTCCCATAAAATTGTCCTTATTTTATTGTATGACTCCTTGATCACATACATAGGTTTTGGCTTGTGTCTTTTTATAGGTTCAACACCCCATAAGACTTGAAATGGAGAGAGGATGACACTAGTGAGGACAAACAACATTTAAAATGAATGTCATTTATCTCTTGTTAGTTAGTATGCTTGATGATTAAAACTTGGGGGAAGTTTTATATTTTTTCTTGTTTTGTTCTAGTTTCGAGGTGAAACTAGGGGAATATGTTAGTGTCTGCACTTACCGATTTGTCCGATAAAAATATTGGAGACTATATTGGGGAACAAATTGTTTTCCTAGTTTGTCTTTCTTTCTTTATTTGATTTTCTAGGTTCTTTTTCCCGAGTCACTGAAAGATTGAGATTGACTCTCTGACTATTAAACTTCACTGGAAAAAACCTTCTTACTTGTTATATTTTCCATTTTTCCTTTGATCTTCGCACTCTGCTTTGATGGACAGTGTGACTATTTAGGATCGAAGCACTCCTTTTTTTCGAGACAATGCAACATCATCGCACTGTGGTCTTAAGTTTCCTGTGATGATCAGGGATCGTCGCACTGTGTTAGTTTGATAGCCTACGACGATTGTGTGAAAAAATAATTTTTGGTGGTTTCCCTTGCCCAGATCTGTGATAAGTATTTGGGGTGATTTGTTGGGTCTAATTACAGTCTTCTTGATAGCTTTGAATCTTATTTTAGCTATATTTTCTTTGTTTTAGCTTTTTTTATTTTGAAATGTTTGATCTCTTGCTTTGAATGTCTTTCAGTTACAAAGCATTGTTTTTATTTAGAATTGTTTAGTGAAAAAACATTTATTTTTCTGTATAGTTCGTTTTAAAAAGAAAATTTTTAGATCGGGGGAATATTTTCATTTGAAGTAGAAAAATTGCATGGTTTTTGGCCAAGAATCATGTATTGGTGTATAGTCTCTTTGGCTCATTTCTTGAAGATATTAATATTGATGAGTTTAATAAAATTTTGGGACATTGTGCATCTGGGAATGATAAACGTTTTCTCATTCTCATAATATATCTTTCATCGAAGTGAAATATTTGGATTCTCATTTCTTTCAATTCTTTAGAGTCTTTCAAAACATCATTTAGTCCACACCATTTTCCTCTTGAGTAAACAACAACCTTAAAATAAAGAGCTTATAAAAATTGATTAGAACTTTTTATATTTTCTGGTAGCAAACCTACATTAGATTAGTTGTAAGGATTTGGAATAGGTGTGAAAGATAACTTTCCAAAGCTGTAAACAAACATAGAATATTGAGTTAGGGAGAGGTGAAATCCATTTACTACATTTTTTTCGGGGAAGCCCTTCTCAGACAAGGGTCAATCATGAGGTCGCATTGAGACTAGCAGAGTGACTAACCCTACTTTGTTGGTCTCGATGTAGTGGTTACACGTATTATTGGGGGTCACTTGAGAAAACAACTATGTGCGGGTCTTCTCAAGTCGATTTCGGGGTTAATTACCCTGCCCTTTCGCATGTATCGATCTGTCGATTATTTCCCCAAGAATCATTATGGTTTAGGTAACCTTAGTGGCCTTTCTCTTTAGGGTAATACACGAGGTGACGGTGAAGGGGACATCTTTGTTGTACCTGGAATCGACATTGGCCAAACTCACTCAGGCTCCTTGGAGGGTAAATCCACGTTTATTGTGTGGAAGCTTGCACCAAGGTGTAAGTCCGTTAAGCAAGTCATCAATGTAACTTTTCCACCTTCTCTATCTCAACCCCTTCTTACATTGTTACCGCAAAGTTGGATTTCATCACCAACTAATGCATTCATTGTGAGATGGTTTTGTTTGATTGCTTGCTTACTAGATTTTTAGCATGTGTTGTTTGTTTTCCCTTACAAGCCTTAAGTTGGATATATTTTTTAATGGCGTCAGTTCCTGGAATGACCAATGAAGCAACCCTTGGTCTAGGGAAACCTTTTGTTTTTCCTTATTATGAAAACGTTGGTCCTCTTTACATCGCTACTTTGAGCCTTCCAGGTCTTAGAATTGGGTTCTCGTTATGGTTGTTTTCCACTCTGGTAATCCTGAATGCAGCAAGTTCTTCGGTTGTAAGAACTTCCTCCCAAGAACATCAACCTCATGTTGATCCTTCACCTTCTTCACCAGTAAGATCTTCTTTGACTTCTTCACTTGCAACATCTTCTTTCGTTTCATCTTCTTTGTTGAGTGAAAGATCTGCAACTAGTAACCCAGTGGATAAGAAGAACAAGAAAAGGAAGATTAAGAAGAAGAAAAATAAGAAAGGGTTCAAACTTCCAACCACTGCCAGACATGTTGGAAAACAACCAGTTACTGATAATCGTGTTGGGAGTGTTGATGATGCCAAGATCACCTAAACAACTCGTACTCCCAAGTACTCTTGTAGGCTTTGTAAGGGTATCCATATTCTTAAGGATTTATCTAGTCTATCCAAGGTTATAGAAGCATGGGCTACATGCCCTCATCAGCCCATATCGTTAGACTCTAAACAACATGCTATTGACCACTCGTCAACTAGTCAGGATACCATTGGGAAGAAGAAAAGTAGAATCAAGTTTTCGTGTAGATTATGCAGAGGGATTCATCAAACTCACCTTTGTCCTCGTATGGATGAAGCCTCAAAATTACTGGAATACATGACTGTTTCCTAGCCTCAACTTCCAACTTATTACCGCAGGCCTTCTCTTAACCCACCTGTAGTTGATGGAATGATCAATCTGGTCCCTTCGTCGGTTAGTCTATTTGATCAGGTAGTCAATTTAGTCACGTCCTTAGTTGAACCAGTTGGCAAAGTGGTCGATCCCATCCCATCCTCATTCAATCCCACTCTCTCGTTAGAAAGTGAAATCCAAGTGGTCGATATATTTCCATCCGTCGACCCCATTCTCCCCTTGGAGAATGAAACCCAAGTGGTCAATATGATCCCATCATCAGTCGATCCTACTCTCCCACTAGAGAGTAAACTCAATATTTCCAACATTTTTCTCATTGATACAAAATCTACCATGTTGGGGGGCATTCCTCCTTCTCTTGCGGAACCCTCTCAAAGTAATGAGGCCATCCTTTTTTATTGAGGTGCGCTAACTGGCCCTCATCTTCCCTATAATATTCCTTTCAAGATTATAGTATAGGTTTGTGGTTGGGACGTTCCTTAGATGCTGATAGATGAAGGTGCATCCATTAGTATTTTGTTGCTTATTGCTTGGAAAGCTTTGGCTTGTCCTTATCTTGCATCAGTTACCCAGAATATGTTAGCTTTTAACAGAAGAACCAATCACCTTTTAAGAGTCCTTCCTCGGTTTCCCGTAACTTTGGGAGGGAAAAATGTCTTTACTGATGTTATGGTAGTCTAGGACCCATTGTATTTAGATTTACTCCTTGGGAGACATTATGTCTATTCCATGAAAGATATTGTGTCCACTCTTTTTTGTGTGATATATTTCCCTCATGATGGAATAATTATGGCTATTGATGAAATTTTGTTCATTGTTCCTGACTTGATTACCAACCCAATGACCTCCCTAAATGGTTCTTATATGAAGACAGTATCGCCCCCGCCATAGGTCAATTATGTGGCATTGTCTCCCATGTCTTCAGTTGCTGATGAAGATGAGCCTCTTACTGTAAAATCATCCTATTATGAATTAGATCCGGTATTTGACATGGTGAACTCTTCGATAGGGATTTTAGAGCCTAGTCTCCTTACCCTTGTCGCGGCCATTGACATGTGTTCCTTCCAGAGTGTGTTTCTTCCATTGAGTGAATATCTCTTAGAATCCATGATTGAGTTTTGTCCCTTGACATGGTTTCCTTTTGGATCATCGTCCTCTTGGAAGTCATGATCAAAAAGAGAGTTTTGGGCATGGTTTTCTGATTTCAAGCTCGTTAAAAAATGAAACCAGCAACGAGGATAGTTTTTTGCATATCTGGGTCAACCTCATTAAAAAATGAAATAGAGCCTACGAGCATAGTTCATGTTTATGTGTCAATATCATTAAAAAATAAAACAAAGGTATGGGGATTCTCGAGCATAGTTCATGTTCCTATGCCAATCTCGTTAAAAAATGAAATAGTTTTTCCCCTCTTAGGTTGAGTCAAGTACTTCATTACGTATAGTATTTGAAGCTTCATTTCATCCGCCTATTCTGTCGGACACAATGAATCTTTGGGAAAAATGATTACAACCTCTGGTAAGCCTAGTTCATGTTCATGATAAAGTTAAGCCGCTCGCTTATTAATCTTGGGGATAAGTACCAACCATCCTTGGATTATGCATTGGGAAGTCGCAAGCATTTTTTTGTTTTGTTTCAATCTCGTGTAAAAATGAAACCAGATCCAAGTATAGTTTTGGCTAGTTTTAAGCTTGTGTAAAAATAAAATCTATCCCAAGCACATTTTTGTTTTGTTTTAAGCTTGCATAAAAATGAAAACAATCCCGAGCTAGTCTTTTTTATTTCTCATGCACATGAGTACCTGATAATGTAACCGAGTAAAATTGTATCACTTTTTCAGACTCATAAAGGTTATACGAAAAACAAACCCCTTGGAGTTCCCTTTAAGCTCTTTTTAGACTCTCTAAACATGAAAAATATTGTCAAGTGATCTTGTTATTTTCATGCTCGTTAAATTATTTGAAGAAAACTTTTGTTGAGCGGTAGTTTATCTCTTTTTCAGTCTCATCAGATTACTTTAAAAAAAATGACATTTTGGAGTTTCCTTTAAGTGTTTTTCAGACTCTCTAAATATGAAAAGACGATTGAGTTTACTTTCTTTGGACTCGTAAAACAAACATTGAAAGGCCCATATGGGACCAAACCACTCCTTCCTAGGGTTCGTTAAACATACTCTGAGGGACTCATCTGAAATACGAGCTTATAGTTCAAGCATATGTTTTCCTCCTCAAGCTTGTGTAAAAATAAAGAGGTGTTTTCCAGAAATGGCAGGGGAAACATTGGGAAATAAATGTATCTGAGGTTGTATTCTATGGAAGAGGCACTTTTGAACATGACACCCTTTCACTTTCTTTGTGTCTAGGTTGGAAAATTTTCTTTTCTCTTGATCATACTATTTTCTAAGATTACAAATTGGTCTGTGATCCCTATTGTTGAGTCAATTTTTCCATGACATTTGTCATGTCGTCAATATGTTCAAAAAGAAGTTCAAACTATAAAGCCTTCTTTTGCGTCAGCCATTTCTGTAGTCCTTAAGCATTCTATTGCATCGTCCATCCATGAGTAAGTCCTGAATCACTTGTTACTATGTTCTACTTCAAATATTTTTACCCATTTTGTGTCATTGATGGGGGATACATTAAAGCCCTCATGTGACGAGTCTTTTCCTATCAACTCCAACTCATTATCTGAGAATTAGACTTATAAACTAATCTGTACCTTGGAACTTGCATGCCTCAATGGCAGGTTTCCTCACTTTCGACAGTGGATTTTCATTATTGACCTCTGATCGGGAAATTCTATCAAGTGTTTGACTTCATTTCATAAATTCACACCCATTGGATTTTACTAGTGTACCTTGGGATTCATTGACATTAATGGTGATTTCCCTCTCACTTGTTAATGATATTCACTAATGATTGGTAATCAAGTGGTTTCTACCATGTTCGACTTCAACACATGTATTCACATGGTTAGATTCATACTATAGAGTGGTGGAGATGAAGACCCTGGATCATTTCTGATAGATTCAGGTTGTGTTGGAGTATATTCAGATTGTACTATTCCATAGATCCACAGTGTATGTCTCGTGGCTATATTCAAATTTGAGTCTTTAACACATAGATCCATAATGTATTTTTGGTGGCTATGTTCATATTTGAGTCATATTGGCATGGATCCACAATTTATGTTTGGTGGCCATGACCTATCTTACTTGACATGGATCTTTTCAATATACCAGATATAAAAAGTATACAGAACATAAATAAATGCTAGAAATGCCAGAATAACAACAATATAACCAGAACAATCACCACAATAACACTGAAATGATATAAGAATAACAATGGAAATAGCACTTTGATTCTTAGAGAAAATTTCACGGGCCTCTTCGACGGGGAAAACTCCAGTCGAGAAGAGCTCTATTACAATAATATCCAAGCTAGGGTTATCATACCCTTGAATTCTATTTATACTAAATATGTTTATCAAAAGAAGAATCTAGAGGAAAATCCTTCTAGAAGAGGAAGCTTCTATTAGGTCTTCTTACATTCGACTTATTCTATTTTGTTGCAAGGCCTTATTAATGTTGACCTTTATTACATTTGAATATATTTTTCTACCTATGTGTGGGTTAGGACCCTAACATGTCCTCCCCCTTAAAAACAACCATGTCCTCAAGGCTTGAGATGTGGAAATTGCTACAGAATTGTAGTTGGTTCCCAAGTGGCATCTGCTGGATTTGTATCTTTCCACTGGAATAACACTTCCTTGATGGTTCTCTGACACAAGAGATGCTCACGCTGGTTCAAAACTACTTGTGGATGTAGCCAAATGGATCCTTCTTCGCCTAACTTGAGAAGGTTGGTTTGAATTTGGCACTTAGTTACAATCACTTTCTTTAAGCATGAAACATGAAAAATAGGATGTATCTTAGAATGATTGGGAAACGATAATTGATAGGCCACCTATCCCACATGCTTGAGAACAATATAAGGACCATAAAATTGGGGCACTAGCTTCTGACATTGTTCGCCCTCGAGGGAACCTTACTTGTAAGGTTGCAGTTGAAGAAACACCTGATCCCCTTCTGCAAATTGACGTTCAGAGCAACCTTGATCTTCTTGTTACTTCATGCAATTTTGTGCCATGACCAAATTCTCTTTGAGGGTGCAGAGAATAGCCTCTCGAACTGTGAGCATTTGGTCAACCGCCTAGACCTTCGAGAAACCAGGTAAGTATGAGAGAACTAAAGGTGGATTTTGTCCATATACCATTTCAAAAGGATTCATGCATGTAGCTGTATGGTATGAATTGTTGTACCACCATTCAACTAGGGGTAACCATTGAGCCCACTGATTTTGATTTTCCAAGGCAAAACACCTCAAATATGTTTCCAAAAACTTGTTGACAACTTATGTTTGACCATCAGTCTGGGGATGATAAGTTGTGTTGAGATGCAATTGGGTGCCTTGTAGCTTGAACAGTTATTGCCAAAAATTGTTGTTGAAAGTTGGGTCGCGATCAGAAACAATAGAATGCGGCATGCCATGAAGCTTGAAGACCTGATCCATGAAAAGTTGATCCATCGTGGATGTTGTAAATGGGTGTTGAAGAGCACATAAATGAGCATACTTGGAAAGGCGATCAAAAACCACCATGATGACTGATTTATTTATTGATTTGGGTAAGCCTATAGTAAAATCCATAGAGATATCCCTCCAAATAGTAGGTGGAATCGGAAGCGGTTGTAGTGTGCCCAGAGATTTGACTATTTCTCCCTTGTTGCGTTGACACACATCACATTCAACGACAAAATTATGAATTTCTTGTTTCACACCATCCTAGAAAAAGGAACGTTTGACCCTGTCATAGGTTTTGGTAAACCCGAAGTGCCCAGCTATGGGTGTAGCATGAAGCTCAGAAAGTACCATGGATTTAAGTTTTGATTGTTTACTTAAATACAAAGGGCCTTTGTATTGAAGCTCATCATGGAGCCAAGAGTACCCTAGGGAAGCTAGAGCATTGGACTGCAATTGTTGGATCAGATGTGAAATTTTGGAATCGTGTAGCCATTCTTGGCAAACGGCTTGGAGCCAATCTGGTACAATGAAGGAAAGAGAAAAAAGGGATCCATCTTCATATTTTCGAGAAAGTGCATTTGCAACCACATTGACTTTTCCTTTCTTGTAAATGATCTCATAATCATATCCAAAGACCTTAGTCACCCATTTTTTTGCTCCGTGGAGGAAATGCGTTGTTCCAGAAAATACTTGAGGCTTTGATGGTCTGTCTTAATTTGGAAGTGTTTCCCCAATAGATAAGGGCACCACAGATCAACAGCATGCAGAATAACCAAAATTTAATTTTCATAGATTGATTTGCCCAGATTTATTTCAGACAGTTGCTTGCTGGTAAAGGCCGACCCTCTTGCATAAGGACAACACCAATTCCTTTCCATGAAGCATCACATTCCAAGACAAAGGTCTTTGTGAAATCAAGAAGGGCTAGGACTGGAGTGGTGCACATGGCCATCTTCAAGGTTTGAAAATCTTGAGAAACTGTTGGAGTCCAAGTGAAAGAGTTCTTTTTTAGGAGTGCAGTGAGAGTTGTTGCAATTTTTCCATAATTCTTAACAAACTTGCAATAATAACCTGTTAAGCCCCGAAATCTGCGCAACATTTTGAGATTCTTTGGGTGAGGCCAATCTTTCATAGCTTCAATATTTTTAGGATCCACCCTGATGCCATCCTTTCCAACCAGATGACCCAAGTACTCGACTTTTGAGGTGCCAAAATCACATTTAGATTGTTTCAGGAAAAGTTGGTGCTGAGAGAGTAGATGGAGAACTCAGTCCACATGAGCAAGATGGTTTGTCAAGGTTTTCTATAGACGAGGATATCATCAAAGAAAACTAAGACAAAATGATGGAGAAAAGGATGGAAGACATGATTCATGAAGCTTTGGAAGGTGGAGGGGGCATTACATAAGACAAAGGGCATGACCAAAAACTGATAGTGGCCCTCATGAGTTCTAAAGGTAGTCTTGGGAATGTCTTCCTCTTTCATACATATCTGGTGGTAACCAAAACGAAGATCAAGTTTAGAAAAGAACTGGGCACCACTCAATTCATCCAAGAGGTCATCAATAATAGGAATGGGAAATTTGTCTTTAATGGTAATTTTGTTGAAACAAGGAAGTCAGGACACATTTTCCAAGAACCTTCTTTCTTCAGGACCATGACCATAGGAGAAGAGTAGGGGATCGTACTAGGGCGGATAACGCTTTCATTAAGGAGTTCCTGGACCATTTTCACAATTTCATTTTTTTGGGAAAAGGGGTGACGATACAGACATATATTGGGAGGAAGGTTTCCTGGTACAAGGGGAATGGAATGATCATGAGCACCATGGGAAGGAGGGAGTCCCTAGGGAGTGGAAAATACCACTTGATGTTTAGAAAGGATGGATTGGATATCTTGCAGCACTGAGGGTGTCTTTGTTGCTTGTATGGCATGGATTTGGGTAATAACACCAGAATGACCTTTCTTGAGAAGCTTTTCCATGTGATGGGAACTAATGATCTCAGGTGAACCGATGGTGATGCCTTGGAACTTATATTGTTGGCCCTCCTGGTCAAATTGCATGGTTAATTTGTTAAAATCCATGAGAATGTGACCCAAAGTCCTTAGCCAGTCTGCACCCAACACAATGTCACAACCGCCCATGTCGATAGAAAACATATGCTATTTCAGGTGGTAGTCACCAATTTGGAGACATACATTTTCACAACGCCCTCCACATTTCATGGAGCCACCATTGGAAATCATGATTTGGAAATTATTGACTGCATGGATGTAGCAATGAGTTTCTTAGGCAATGCGGTGATGAATAAAATTATGTGTGCTTCCACTATCAACCATAATGATGACTTTCCTATCCTTGATGTAACCAATTAGCTTGAGGGTTTGGGGAGCAGAGAAGCTAGTGAGATAATTTAGGGAAATGACCGGTTCTACTTTGGGAGGGTCTGAGGGAGAGGCTATGTCAGTGGTTTCAAGTGACTCAGACACAAGGGGACTTTCAACATCCTCTTCCGAAATATCCTCCGAGATGTCCATAAAAATATTTTGTTCCTTACACTTGTGGCCCGAGAAATATTTGTCATCACAATTATAACAAATGCCTTTGAGTTGGCGTTCAACCATTTCATCCCTGGTCAATTTTTAGATCTTTAGTGGAGCAGAGGGAGTAGTGGGTTTTACTAGTTTAGTGTGACGGATAAAGGAGGGTTTTCAGTTTTGAGAAGATACAAACTGTTGTTCTTCTTTAGGTCTTTTAGTAGGCTCCACCCAACTCTAAGGCTGGGCCATGAGGACATGGGCCCGAATCTCATCCTTGAGGCCACTGATAAAAAACTCTCAGAAAAAGGCATCAGACATGCCCTCTGTCCGAAAAGCCAGGTGCTCAAAAGAAACTATAAAGTCTTCTATTGTGCCCGATTGTTTCAACGTTGTCAAACGGTCCAAATGGTTGTTGTCAGTGTCAAAACATTCATAAATATTTGCCACAAAGTGTGTCAAAGTAATATACCCTTGACAAGAAGTTTTTCTCCATTGCCACCATTGCCAGTGTTCTTGATCTAGATGGATAACACCATATCGGAGTTTGGCCAAGTCATCTGTAATTTTGTATAAAGAGAAATAATGTTCCATTTGGGTTACCCAACCAGTGGGATCCGAGCCATCAAATTTGGTCACATCCACCCACGGAAGGCGTAGGTCACGTTGAAACTGATGGTGCTGAAAGTTATGGGAATGAGAGGAATTTTTAGCTTTAGTATGTGGAGGTGGGTCAGATAAAGGGTTATTTGTAGGGATATGCAGCTTGGTGCAAAGCATCGAAATGACAAATTGAATTTGGATAGTCAAGTCTTGTTTTATTTCCTCCGTTAAGGACTACATGGTTGTATTGATGGAGGCAACATTGGCACTGAGTTGTTTCACTTCTTGTTGGGTCTCGGTGAAATTAGATTGCAAGGTATTGAAGCGAGCTTCTAGGTATTGTCTATGGGTATGGGACATGATGACAAAGGAACTGAAATGGGGCAGGTGGGGTCAAATTTTTTGTTGAAAAATGATATGTATGAATGTGATAAGGGCGAAGAGATGAATCCAATGGAATAGGTCTCAAATAATGGTGCAAAAATTTCCAGACTCATTTTTTTACGCCTGCGGCGTTATACTCCAATCTGAAGAATACTGCAGTGATGAAATGCCCAAATGATTAACCAGGAAGAAATGTGTAGTGATTTGGCAACCTGAACACAGTAGCATGGTAATAGATCTTGTATGTTTTAATTTTTTTATGTTTCTGCCCCCAAGGGTTAGGTATTCAAGGGTTCTACAGATAAGAGTTTTCCCTGTGCTATAGCTCTTTGATATATGTGCGGGATCCAATAGTAGTACTTGACCCAATATCTCAGGGAAATAACTAAGGAGACTAGACCGTGCCCTTAGCCGTACTACCCAACTACCTAGGTTCTAGAGAGTATCTTCCCGAGTGTTGTTCTCGGTGGCACTATAGCAGTCAAGCGGCTGATCGGTTTATCTAAAGAGGGCTTCAGGTAATTCAGTCCAATCTATACATAGGTGTTGTCTGATGCGCTACCACTCGAAGGGGTACCAACAGGGGTTACAAGGGTGGCCAACATATGTGTGCTTAAGTACCACTTGTATTTCCTTCATGTATGAATCCCTCAACCATGGGTTTATGCGCATAACGACATATCTATGTGGCTTAAAGACGTCGAAATACGTCTCTACCCTAGAAAAAAAATTAACCCACAATTTATGTCGAGGAAAGTGCTATGATACCACTTGTAATATACCAGATATAAAAAGTATGCAGAATAGAAATAAAATGCTAGAAATGGAAGAATAACAACAATATAACTAGAACAATCACCACAATAACACTGAAATGATATAAGAATAACAACAGAAATAGCACTTTGATTTTGAGAGCAATGTTCACGGGCCTCCTTGAGGGGGAAACCTCCATTCAAGAAGAGCTCTATTACAATAATATCGAAGATAGGGTTCTCATACCCTCGACTCCTATTTATACTAAATATGTCTATCAAAAGAAGCATCTAGAGGAATATCCTTCTAGAAGTGGAAGCTTCTATTAGGTCTTCTTACATTTGAATTATTCTATTTTATTGCAAGGCCTTATTAATGTTGACCTTTATTACATCTGAATATATTGTTCTACCTATGTGCGAGTTAGGACCCTAACAATATTTGCATGTCAGAATTTATTATTTGAGTCATTTGTATTCTGAGTATGGGAATTTCTACCTCAGTGATGATATATTATTGTATTGTATTTCCTTGTTTGTTGGCAGGTTTCCGACCGATGTGTTCCTTGTTCCCAACACACAATCGACAAAGTATTTCATCTATCACTTTGTTCTAAATTCATAATTTGGGGGAATCATTGTTACACATTATTTTAATCACCCCTATGACCGTTAATTATGTAAACCTATTCTTTGTCTTTAGAAGGATCAATTTCCTTAATTCCCGAAGAAGAATGAAGATAAATTTTCCCATAAAGATGGAAATTATCTTTTCCCTTGTAAAAAACTTATGAAGAGGGATCATCGCACCTTTCTTAGTATTAAGGGTGAGATAATATAGGATCTTCATAGGCTGCACCACAGTGACCTGTGATGTCATCGCACTCTTCTCGGTATTAAGGGTGCAACGATTTTCCATCCGAAGGAAAAATAGAAGCTTCTCGATCCTTCTAGAATAGATGCTTCGAGGGTAAGTTGGCCTCCGATTGGTTTGGATATGAGTCGTATCCCTGATATCATGGTTTCATCCTAACCTCCTCACCCTATCCTTTTCAACTTATAAAAGGAGAGGAGTTCTCTTTGGGAAAGTTATCTTTATTGGGTTTGAGTAATTTTTGTAGCTTGAATTTTTTGGGCCTATGTTGGCTTTGAGATTTTCTTTGTCAAGATAGATTGTGAGTGACTTTAAAATCTACAGTCCCATAATTTGGGAAGAAGAAGTGTGTGTGAATCAAGGAACTCTTGGAAGGGACCTTACAACATCAAGACATCGGTTGTATTATCCTTTTCATATTTATAATACAAAAATATATTTATTTCCCATAAATTTTTCCTTATTTTATTGTATCACTCCTTGATCACATACATAGGTTTTGTTGAGTATACGTTGTTTCTTTCACTTCATTGGATTTTTCCTTTTTACAGGTTCAACACCTTGAAATAGAGAGAGGATGACACTAGCGAAGAAAAATGACATTTAAAAGGTATGTCATTTATCTCTTGTTAGTTGGTATGCTTGATGATTAAAACTTAGGGGAAGTTTTATATTATGTCTTGTTTTTTCCTAGTTTCGGGGTGAAACTAGGAAGATATATAAGTGTCTACACTTACTGATTTGTCTAGTAACAACTGTCATCTTTGATCAGTGAGAATATTCAATATGATGATCCTAAAACTTTGGAGGAGACTAAAAGGAGAGCCAAATGCCTATATGATTAGCGTAAAGGAAAGACGACTTTTCAAAAATCTTGGGAAGACAAGAAGAAATTCAAGATGGAATGGAGGAAGAAGGGGAACAAGCCAACATTATTTAGAAAAAATCCTCTAGGAAAGACAACTTCTAGAGAGCCCAGAGTAATTGAGACAGGTGGGAAGAGGCCAATACAACCACCTATTCAATGTTCTAGTTCTAAAGGAGACCATATGTATAGATATTTTCCACACAGAAGTGACAAGGTGAGAGTTCTCCACAGTGTACAACAAGTTGAAACAGTGGAAGACTGATCCAGACCTCCGACCCTTGGCCAAGATTCGCAGAACCGAAATGGTTCTTTCGGCCCTCACTAGAACCCCACGAATCCAATCCATAGGTCCTTCACAAAAACTCCATCGGCACAAGTAATGCACCATGCGTGAGTCTTCACCTCCACACGACCATCAGACATGACCGTGACCCTTTTCGAAAATGGATTTCGGGTTTCACGATTTTGGGAGTTCTGATGTCGATTTTCTTGACCCTTCGATTCCCCGAACTCTGAAATGTCGAAATGTCGAAATGGAATCAATCAAAAATTACCCTCTGTTGTGGGGTATTCTACCCTACGGACTAACAAGCTAGGGCTTAAACTTGCACGCAGATCATGACCCTTCATAAACTACTTTTAACCTTCTACCCCAACCTAAAACCCTTTTTCACAAGCAAACAAGGGAAGAACCAACTA
>ML843330.1:2660-41383 GCA_009831015.1 Picea engelmannii
TTGGGAGAATATTGCTACAACACCACCCAACATATGTCCATTGGCATGTCACCCTTCAGAGATTTATATAGCTATGATCCTTTATCATTTGTGGAGATTGCATTTGGTGACAGCAAGGCTCCGATGGTACAGGATTGGATACAACAAAGCCAATACATTCTCAGGGAATTGAAGGATCATTTACAGAGGGCGCAAAACTAGCAAAAGGTCCAATCAGACAAGCACAGATTTGATCATACCTTTGAGGTTGGTGATTTAGTCTATTTGAGGTTGAAACCATACAGGCAGACCTCCATTAAAAGAAGCGGAGCGGAGAAAATGCAGCCACGTTTCTTTGGACCTTACAGAGTCAGCAGGAGGATAGGGGCAATAGCTTATGAGATGGAGCTTCCACAGGGTAGAAAAATTCACAACGTCTTCCATGTCTCGTGCCTTAAGAAAGACCTCGGTCAACATGTCAGGCCTATTGAGGAATTACCTCCCATGTATGAGGAGGTACAACTTGTTTTGATCCCAGAGGAGATGTTAGAAGTCCGAGAGAAGAGGCTCAGAAACTGAAGCATCAAGGAGTATTTGATCAGGTGGAAGGATTTACCCATTGAGGATGCCACTTGGGAGCAGGAGCACGTGGTTAGAGAAGCAGGTTTGGAATTGCTTGAGGACAAGTAATTTCAAGCAAGGGAGACTTTAATGTCCCCCACCTCTTAGAGAGGTAACGAGGAGACTCAGTGGCCTGGGCACCCCCACTAGGTCATAGTCTCACAATGAAGGGGGGAAAAGTCAAGAAGTTAAAAGTTATATTTTTAAGTCGACTTAAGAAAGGAAAAGGAAAGGAGTAAAATATAAATCAACAGAAGAATAGAAGATTAACCATGGGAGTTAACCTAACTCAACATAGAATTAGAAGGAAAAGTATAAGTAAGAGGCTAGGGTGCACCTATTACTCATTCTGGTTTTGGATTAGCATTTGTTATTTCTCTTGAGAATTTAGTTTGGGGATTTTTCCATACAAACCCTTGTGAGCAACTCAGTGGTGAAATATCCACTCACCTTGTTCCACAGCTTGGTCTCGGGGATGAAAGACTCCTCCACACCATTCTAGTCTCAAGTCCATTTTATTGAGGGAGGTTCGATCCAGCTTATCCTAAGGGCCTAGGGCCATTCTGACAGTTGGGTTTTGTTTGCAGGGGCAGGACCATCAGTTTGAGGGATTTTCTAAAGGGTTATCATCATTCTATATTTGTCTGAAGATTGGGACGTCGTGGAGCCATAGGGGACGTCCTGTGATTCAGTAAAACTCAGATCTAGGGAGATCTGCTTGAGATCTAAGCCCGAAACTTCTCCCACAGTGTTCTCATAGCCCAATCTATATTCTTGGAGAGTTTCAGAGCATTTGGAGGCCTCCTTCATCAAGGATGAACTAGATATGGTTTTATTCATCCAGTGGGGCGCACCATTCAGTGAAGAATTCAGATCTACGGGGTTTGAGAGTGGATTTGGGAATTTGGACATCTGGGTTTTCCTTACAGTTGCCCGATCTATCATTTGGCATATTTCTCAGGATGAGTGGACACTTTTGGTAACAGGGCAGAATTATTCAGGGCTTCAACATTCTAGTAAGACAGGGCACTTTCCAGCTTGGAGGTTGAGCATTAGTGCAGCTCAGATCTGCTTGATTTAGTCTTCATTGTATATCCATCCTTTGGAGGCTTATTTTGTATTGTCAGGAGCATCTTGTAGCAGCTCATATCTATTGCTTGTACAGCCATCTGAGGTTTATGCTAGATCGGCCATCTATTGTATTGATCTTACATTGCTCATAATAAAAAGGTCAGATCTTTGCTTGTGCTTCTATATCTTGAATATATTGTGATCTTGATGTGTTGATGAATCTTGTATGCACTGAATAACTCAATAAATTAGTAGTAGTTAGTGATTCTAAGAAAGAATTTGGCTTGGGATCATTACACAGGACTACCAAGAAGAAAACAACCTTGCTATTATAGAAGAACTAGTAGGAAAAACTTTAGGTGAAGGCTTGTTTCATTTTTTGAAGACTGTAAAGACGAGGAAGAAGTTGGTACTTGATGAAAACCCCCACCACCTCCTGGTGCTCGTGCTACCTCCAAGTCTAAGGATCATTCTTCTTCTGAGCCGAATTAGCTCTCGAGCTCTTGCTGAACCCGTGAAATTACTTACCACAATCCCTTTTCCTTTTTCCCTATGCAAAAATATGCCTTTCCGAGGACCTCAGGAAAAAACTGTTGGCTAAACCTCTTTAAACATTAGGAACTCTGCTACTTCGGAGCTCTAGGCTTCAGGATTTCCAGCACCAACACACTGCGATCCTTCATTCATGAACTTGTGCATCGAATAGTTGATGCCAACCTTCATATCAACGATCCACGCTCTCTCCATCCTCCGGACTTCAGATATTTTCACGACACAACACTTCGAATCCTCATAACGCCAAATTGGAAAACTCTTCAGAGGTTCACAGATCCAACGTTCCACAATCTCCCAGCGGCTAACGGTTGTGATCTTCTTTGCAACTTTGGGCTTTGCAACTCTGGGCTTCAAGAATTTTTCCTACTTATTACCACCAACTCTTCGTATTTATAAATTCTGAATTTATGAAGGGTTGGCATCCACGATCCACACGTCCCTCTCAACTGACAATCGAGATCTACTCCAGATTTCGAGCCTTCAGGAATTCTCTAACCTTTACAACTTTCACCCTAGATTCTTCAATAGGACTGAGAGTAACTCTACAAAATTATTCTATAGAAATTCGGAGACACCTATTAGGGGTTGTCAAATGAATCACAATCTTAACTTCTAGTTCCTTCATAATTGATCTTGAAGTATTCGAAAGAAATCTGTTTTATTTTTATACCAGACTCAATATCCCCTACGACATCGTTGAATGGAGATCTGCTAATCAATAGATCTTATAATTAAAATATGTTGCTACTTAACGTAAATTTGGATCCTCGTTTGTTGAGTTTTTATTTCCTTAGAAGGATCCTTGAAGCATGATTGAATCCAAATATGGATCTAGATCAGTTATATCCTTTACTCTTACTTTCAGAAAGGAGAATAATATTTTAGAATAATTATATCAATTATAATATTACGTCTATTCTAAAATTGTAATGATGGATACTTACCTGAATTTAGGGTCAGCATATCTTACTGGAGTTACAGATTGTAGTATATAATATTAAATGGAGTAGCATGGCCTCTAATGACCTAAGATGGTAGGAACTCTGCCATTTCAAAGCTTGAAGGTGAAAGGAAATTAAGCGGGTTAGTATGGTGGAATAAAATTTGTATGATCCTTATTGAAATACGGGAGTAGCGTGTGAACAACTTGATCGATAATGAATTTTATGAGTAATATAAAGCTACTAAATTCTATATTAACTTAAGTATTGCATCTTCAAATAATTGTACTATATACATTTTGACTAAAGGTATTTAAGCATTATTGTGAAACATAAATAATTTTGTAAGAACGTTGTTTTTACTACTTGTAACTTGAGCAAGATTAATGATGTCAATTAATCTTAGATTTCTTATATATTGGTTTCTTTTTACTAGATGACTACTTATGTAATGATATTAATTAATTTCTTATTGGATTGTTAAAATATATAGCAAAGATTACAAATTTTTTATTTGTATACAATTGCATTGTATAATTGGAAATCATGTCACCAAATTATTCTTTGAGCGTGAAGAATTTATGGCTAAGTATTGTTGTTGATTCTAGTCTTGAATTTGGGTATAGGATTGGATTCATGGGATTATATACCTCCTTGCTCTTCAGAAAAATCGTCAGTCTTGAGACCTTAAATGGTCAAAATCTTATGTGTCCTCGAGGTCCTAACCTTGCAAGGTAGGTTGGGAGGGTAAACATTTTGTTATCTTTATGTGATGTGATTTATATATATATAACACTGATATGTATATTGTTGTGCGGGGATGTAGATGAGACTAGAATGTGTAATATTATATATGTTATTGTCACATATTGTTTGTTCTAATTGTTGTATTTAAAACTAAAGATAATAAAAATAAAAATTACCACTACTGTACTCACTTACATTATTTCTTAATAGAAGGGTTTTTTAAATATAATAAATATTTAACAAGGAAAAACTTGAGGCAAGTGGAGGAACCATCACATCTCTATTCATAAAGACAATGAAAAGAAATTTATTATCCAAGATAATTCAATTAAGTGCTTCACATCTTATATAAAGGTTGTCTATGACAGATTATCCAAAATACATGAAATATCTATCTTTTCTTCAAATGCCAAACTTTCCATCTTGTCATTGGTATTTAATGAGTGGTTGGGAATGGGAAAAATATCTAACTCAATTAAAAAAGGATGATATGAAAGAGAACATTGCAAATGTTAGGTTTTTGTCATTGTCTTTTGATAAGGTTATAGCTATTGATAATACTTCACTGATCTACATGAGTATTTATATGGTTAATGACCATATAAGGCATACCTATCTACTTGTAATTCATAAAATGAGGGAGAAGTCTACAACTAAAAATAAATTTTAACTTGTTATTAATAGTTTGAAGGAAATTAGTGGTATGGATAATTTAATGATCACAAAAAGGTTAGTATGTTTTGGAGCAAAAGAGAATCAATAATGCAAGGACAAATGAATGGCCTTTGTGTTAGACTACAACAATAAGCTTCATTGTCTATGCTGAGTATTCATTGTATGGCTCATAGGCTGAATCTTGCATTTAAAATAGTAAGCAAGTTTCCATCAGTTTCAATACTTGAAGATATTGTATGAGAGGGTTATGCATACTTTTCTCATAGTCCCAAACAATTTTCAATGTTTAAATTTTCTTTTGGAAGTGTTACAAATGGAAACAAGCTATTAAAAGATGTTGATACAAGATGGATCTCATTGAATGGACCAACTCAAAGATCATTTAGTGAGTACCATTCCTTGGTAGGGGTGATGTATGAACATCACTTCAGTGTATATAGAGATCAAGATATTATCTTTCGACTAAATGACATAGATACATTATTAACATTGATTGGAATTACTCATATGCTAGATGAAATGAATGTCCTCATGAAAATGTCTCTAAGTCACACAATGTATATTGCAGAATACATAATTGCAAAAAAATTTGCATTCCTTTCATTGGATAACTTGTATACGATTCCATAGCCTTTTGAAGGTCCATGGTTTACAAATTGAACTGCAATCATTAAGTAACAACCCCTTTTTTACATCATAAAAGTAAGTGAGTAAAGTAGTGGTACATTATTTTTTTCTTGAAAACAACTCTTAGGACAAGTGTTATGCGACACTGACATAGAGGCTTGAATACACATTCAATCACTTCACATCACTACACCACAAAAAATAAAAGTACAACATCACGGTTATTCAAGAACAACCATAACAAGTTTCATTACACAATATTATTTCTACTAACATAATAAATCATCATACAAATCAATCAAGGATGTGTACCGATCCAAACTACCTGTAAGGTTAGGACCTCCAAGACACAAAATCAACACTCAAGTCCAGGATACCTCCAATTGATTTTGACCACTTAATCTCTCAATACTGGAAAATGTTATAAGGAACAACGAAGCATCTAATTCCCATAACCAAACTCAAATTTAGACTCATAATTAAATATTAGTAAAGTACTAAATCATAACACAATTTAAATCATTAAATTCCCAAAATACTAGTCAAGTTTTCCTTCCCTTAAATGTTATAATAACCATAGTTAACCATCATATAGATAATATTCCATATCCTTATTAAATCCATAATATAATTACTAGCCACCATTAAACAAATATATCTCTCCCCTCAAGGAAATACAAGCATCAATCATTGATTAAAATTGAAACAACCCTCCATTGCACAAACCAAGTAAGCAAACATTATGAGTTAGCATAACCTATATATGTTTAATTTTGAAAGAGAAAAGAGTAGAAGAGAAAATATCTCAACATCGAGAGGAAGTTGTAAACTTTCTCTTTACTTTCTGAACCAAAAATATACTGTGATAAGTAAATTTTGTGTCTGTTTATTTTTCTGTTTCTGAAAATGAGAATAAATTATGTTTTAGATCCAAAAATTATCTTCTGGTAATCACGGAGCAAAGTCTGCACAATATGAATTCAAGAGGTGAATAGAATGAATTTTTGAAAGTACAAATCTTAGGAGAAGAAACGAAGGTAAGAAAAGACACCAATCAAGGCATACAAAGGCCTTAACTTCTGAAGAATGAGGCTCGGGAGAGATAGTGAAAAATACAAAGAGTAAGCGCAAGACTTGCACACCTTTCCAATTCCCAAGCTCGGGAGGGAACTGCAGCGTGTGCATCAGGGTCAAATTGTCCAAGTAATGAATCTCAACGAGGGATAGTGAGAGTAAGTCCCCAGGAGGTGAATTCCTTTGTTTTAAGTTGGGTGGACGTGATCTATTTGGGAGGATTCAACAAATATCATAGTCGTTTGATCAAAATAGAGTAGTGAGTTCATTAAACCCTGAATCCTTCAGAATTCATGATTTATGCAGTTTGAAAGGTTAATGTTTTATGTAGGTGCAGAGCCCCGAAGTTCCAAAGTCATGGAGTGAATCTACATTGTAGATCAGTGGGCGATTGTGAGTCATTGAATCCTAGAGGGGTTTGGTGTTTCGTAAATCCAACAAGTTTGAATGGTAAAAGTTTAAGGGATAATAAACCCTAAGGCTCTGAAGTTCGAAGTTAATCCCAACCGTATATTGATGGATAAGGGAGAATTTTAGATATCTGAGTTATTTGGATATTCGATACTTTGGTAATATTAAGTCATAGTTGTTAAAGGTTAATGAATCTTGAAGTTCCAAAGTCCCGAAGTAAAGGGAAATTGTAGATATAGTGGTTGAATGAGGGTCGTTATATCTCCAAGCCATCATACTTTATGAATTCATAAATTCAACACTCCAGTGAAACTGAGTCATAAGTGTTTAAGGGTTTAGAAACTGTGAAGCCCATAGTCCCAGAGTAAAGGACATTCATGGATCTAATGATCGAACGATGATCGTTGAATCTTCGAGCCTTCTTCCTTTGGATGTTCAGTAGTTCAACACTACAACAATTTTATTTGTTGTTGTATAAGGATGAGGAAATCCCAAAGTCCTGAATTCCAGAGTGGATTCCAACCATTGATCACAGGATAGCAAGGGTCGTTTCATCCTTGACCCCTTCAGGGGTTCTACAATAAGGAAGGAAAGTTCAAAGGTAATTAGTGAGGAGAAACTCTGAAGCCCAGAGTTTCAAAGTAGTCTCCAGCATATATTATCGCATGAGGAGAATCCCTACCAGTGGTCCGATTAGACTTTTAAGTGTTAATAAAGGAGAGTGGATGGAAACGGTTAACCTACAACTGTCGGTCAACCTCGAATAAGACCAAATTCGGCCAGTAACACTCTCGTTATATGCGAGTGTTGGAGTTAGTGAATCCTATGGAGCATTGGATTCTTGGAGCTCTGAATAGCACCTTTTGGGCCAACGTTAGGTTCTATCCCATGGTCACATGCAAGGTTTGTCAAGGAAAAAGCTCCTAAGTATATATGGGATGTTGTTTAAGTTTTAAGTTCATGGTTAAGTATCAAAGAACAAATCAATAAATTTTAGGATCATAATAGATTTGCACAGAGACTCAACGAGCTCAAAATATTAGAACGATACCAACTAGATAATGATCCAACAAAATTAAAATTTCTAAAACTCTACAGTGATCCGGAATTTCAAATCCATGTCTTAAATTTAAAAAAAAATGAAAGCGGTCAATATGAAGCTTCTGGGATTCAATTTTTCTTTAAAAATAAGGAACATCGATTAACATAAATTGTTTTGGAATGCAAAAATAAAGAAACAATTAAAATTGATCTCCCAAAATGTGTAAACACGTTTGTAGAGATCAAACAGAAGTATGGAAGTTCATACATTTAAATTTCACATGCAACATTAAACTGATTTCTGAACACAGAGCAAGCAACTTAAATGATAATGAATCTTAGGAATTGAATATTTGGGTTGAACGATAATTTAATAGCATGCAATTAAACTGTTATGAACAAATTCACTTGGCCAACATTTTACAGCTCGTTCAAATCAGTCATCAAGGTCTGTAAATATTCAATAAATAAAAAGGTGGACTCGAAAGTATGGGTTCTATACTAAATTGACATCATTGAATAAACTTAAAATCTAGACTACCAATTGATATTGTAGACGCTAACAATAAATTTTCTAGAATATTACAACAACTCCATGCCAGCATACAAATTCCCCCATATTTACCAATGGTTCAGTAGTGATAAACAAATCCAAATTTCCATAATTATGAATAATTCTACAGCGTTTGTATAGAATTCGAATTTTTGAAATACAAATGATTCTACAACAATTTTAAATTCTAATGTACATATTTCTCTTACTACAAATCATAACTTTGGAACTAAAATAACATAACCAATGATGATGGAGAAATTGAGGATGTTCGTCAACAACTTGCGTTCCTTATTTACTCTCGCTTGCTAATCACGGAGACTTCACTGGTACCTCCCGAGCAATTCTATGGGTACTCTTCTTCCCCATTAGCCCTCCGAGCCACAAAGGGCCACACATAAGAAACCAACAAGCAATAGCTCCAAGGATTTCCTCACAAGGTAGAGCTTCCACTCTTTCTACAAGCTTGGTATCCCAACTCTCTCAAGTAAAACACAGTCAAAACAATTTTGGCACCACAACCTTACCCAGAATAAGTGTTTCCCCTTTTCCTTCTTCACCATTTCTTTTATAGAATTATCCCAAATGACACTTGTCCTCATGCACAATTATTTATCTTTTTAATTAATTTAATAAGTAATATTCACCCACACACTTGTCACATTCTCCCCAAGTTGCACAAGTAAATGCCCTTTTCATTTTATTTAAAGAGCCATTTTCCTTCACATTCATCAATGTGTTCCTATTTTCACTCTTAGTTGTCTCTTTGTTCCCCAATTTCTCATTCAATGAGTGCCTCCTAACTAGATCTTAGTTAGAGTTGGATTAAGAGTATTCTTCTAGTTAGACTAATGGTATTTTGAGTAAAGATTCTACTCTATGTAGATCCAATCTCTCAAGTTATTATTTATATCTATTTTTAAAAATCCCTTTTTAATAATTTCATGCACACATGTGCATTTTATCCAAATTTTAGATTTTACTCACTTCTTTCTAGATTTGACTTATCCCAACTTTATTTTTATTTTATATAATATTTTTAATTCCCCCCCTAAATAAAATTAGACTTAGGTTTTGCCTCTTGTTAGGCCTATTAATTATTAATCTACTATTTAATAATTAAATTTATTCTAATAAGGTCTAACCATTCAAAACTTTTCTAGGCCACCTAGATTTATTGACTCATGTTTTTTTTTTTTAAATGCAATGTGCCCTTCAAGAATCACCTCCATGCTCCAAGGGTGCCACTCGCCTTTGACTGATTTTGGAAGTTTTTCTGATGCTTGGAGTCAACACTCCACTCATTCGACCTTGTGAGAGACTAAGGGCTTCTAAGGAATAATGACTTTTCTTTATACAACACACCTTAGAAATCTTCGTGAGTCCTTGCCTCAGTCTTCCCTCATGACATTGTGGACCACCCAAACTAGGTAATCGTTAATATACAATTATGTCCATGGTGGGAGTGGTAGCAGGCTGTGACAGGGATGCTGCCACACCTCTCCATGAATTTTTGGTTTATGTGCATGGCCCCTTTAATCCTTATGTGAGTCATATTAGCAAGCATCATCAAGCCTACATCCACTCACAAAAACACTTTATATAATCCATATCCATAATCATACCAAAATAAGTCATCCATCATATATGCATAAAATGAAATAATCAAACAAATACAATCCACTCCCTGACTCAATCTGGAGTCCAAGGAAGTCCATCGATGCCATCAACATCCACAACTTGTCTTGTTCCTTACACACTTAGGAAAACTATTCAATAATATATGTCAATACATATACATCAATTTAACAACATGTCACAATGCATTATCATCATCATATATAACCCATAATCCAAACAAAATCATAATATACCATAACCACATCACTTGCATGCAAGTGTCCTCAAAGAATATGTCAATAAAAGTGTGTTCAGTAGAGCGGGATGTTAAACATTAATATAGAAAATACTGGTTTTTTTTTTTTAATTTGATGAAAAAGGGATACTATGTATGGTATTTCATGGGTATATGATTCATTTTCATTATATTAATAATCCAAGATGAACCACCAAAGAGTGTCCTATGTCAAGATACCTATTCGACATTGTTGTCATTTTAGTGAGATGCAACTTGATAGAAGTTGCAAAATCACTAATATTGGAGATAAAAGAATGATTTCCTCAAGATGAATTGTTGGAGAGCATGTCTATGGTGTACCCTCAATATTGGAACAATAAAAATGTCAACTTACTTTAAAACACAACTTTGTGGAAAAATTAAACACGTTGGTGCACCATTTTTGCAATAAGGTCGAGATACATGGAGAACAACTTGACGATATTTTAGATAAATAAAAATTGTTTCAACAAGCTACACACTTCGCTAAAACAACGTGGAATCAATTTTGTGTTTTGGATAATTCTCTAGAATATGGTGCAATAACAATATTATGGACTACTTTAGGTTTTATCCAAAACTTATAGGGAAACATATTAGAATATTTCAAATTGGTGTATTTTTGTCAAACCATGATTTTGGGATCAATGGAGGATGAGAGAATGTTTATTACACCATCATTTTTGAAGTAAAAGATGAGAAACAAGATTGATAAACATATGGATATATGTTTAAGATTATATGTAACAAAGTATGGCATTACCAATTTTCCATATGAAAGAGCACTAGCTCTTTGGTGATCAAATTATGATAGAAAGGGAGAAAACAATATAACAATTTTCTCTAATGAACTTGATATGGAACATAATTCTTTGGAAGCTCATAATGATAGTGCATCTGAAGAAGGTCCTGTTTAGAATGAAGAAAATGAGAACCAAGATGAGAAGTGGGAAATTGATATACCACAAGAATTGATCTAATCCAATATATACGAGGGTCTAGGGGACATTTATTTTGGTATATGTGTTCCAATGGTGGTGTAAGAAATAGTGAATGGAATAGCACAAATGATGTGATTCTTGTGATTCATTGTTCCTCTATTTTTATAGTATGTTGGAAATCATTTATCATAGGAAGATTACTATATTCCAATTTGAGGTTGCATTTCAAGTAAAAGTAGGTTCTATATTTTATGTTTTTCATTATAACACTGGAGCCAAATTTTCTTGATGCAACTTATTTTAAAATTGATGTTTTTATATTTAACTATTACGTTGTCTCTTTCTTCTATGTGATAGGAAATGAATATGAAATTTGATGAAGTTGAGACTTATCTCTTCACATAGGTAGCATCCTAATATTAAAGGGAAAATATCTAATTTTACAAGACTTTCGCTCAACAAGAATAGGCTCAGTCAAGTAGATGAAATTTCTTTGATTTTTAGCTCTAATATGTTGATAAATTTTAATGGTTTTTTTCTTTGTTTGTTGGATTTTGGACCATTTTGTCAAGTTCAAAAATTTGGGTTTGTTTTGGTTAAAAATTGTGTTAGCCCCTTCAATGCTTCTAGTTCTCGTTTGATGTTTAACTAAACCCTTTGTTGCAGAATGATTGGCTCCATCTAATTTCCATTGAGTCAAGGGTTTGGGTTAAAGTTAAATACCTTTTTTGAGTAAAAAATATTTTTTTATCTTTTTGTCATGACATTTATTTGAAAAACATATGGTATTAGGATTAATATATAGATTTGGTTATTATGTGGGCACTCAATTTGTTTTCCATAATTATGATTGTTTTCATTATATGTTTGATGGTTCAAGGAAATATGTTTTTATTTCCTTTCACTTCATGGAATGACTTGAGCATCTTCACCTTTTAGGACCTACTATGTTTATTTTATATTTTCTTTGAAAAGACTTATTGATTATTTAGAAAACGAAATTAGATCTACTTAGCTAAATGAAGAGAAAAATGGTCTCTGCACTATTTCTTATGTGTTCAACATAGGAGACCTATTAGAATGAGACTAAATTTCCTCTAATGCAAGTATACTTGTGATTCCAAGACTAAAAGAGCATTACATGTAGCCTGTGGAGGATGAGAGAATGTTTATTGCACTATAGTTCTTGAAGTCAAAGTTGGTATATGTGTTCCATTGGTGGTGAAAGAAATAGTTAATGGAATAAAAATGATGTGATTCTTGTGATTCATTTTTCCTTTATTTTTGGAGTAGGTAGGAAATTCTTTATCATAACAAGATTACTATATGCCAATTTGAGATTGCATTTTAGGTAAAAACAAGTTCTATATTTTTTATTTTTTATTCTAACATTACAACCACATTTCCTTAATGGAAGCTATTTTATGATTGGTGTTTTGATATTTAACTATCACATTGTCAATTTCTTGTCTGCGATAAGAAATGAAGTTGGAATTTGGTGAAGCTAGGACATATTTCTACACACATATAATGTCCTAGTAGTAAAGGGTTAATAACCAATTTAACAAGACTTCTGCTAAGAAATAATGGGCTCATTCAAGTAGATAAAATTTCTTTGATGACTGACTCTAATATCTTGGTAAATTTTAATGGTTTGAGGGTTTGTTGCATTTTGGAACAATTTGTCCAGTTTGAAAGTTTGGGTTTATTTTGGTTTAAAATTATGTTATTCCCTTGAATGATTCTAGTTCTCATTAGATGTTTGATTGAACCCTTTGTTGTGCCATGATTAGTTTCATCTGATTTCTATTTAGTCAAGGGTTTGGGTTAAAGTTAAAGACCTTTGTTGAGTAAATAAAAATTTTTTCATCTTTTTATCATGTTCATTTGACTAAAATATGGTATTTGGATTAATATATAGTTTTGGTTAGTTTATGGGAACTCGATTTGTTTTCCATAATTATTATTATTATTTTCTTTATATATTTGATGGTTCAAGGAAATATTTTTTTATTTCCTTTCACTTTGTGGCATGACTTAAGCATCTTCACCATTTAGGATCTACTCTGTTTATTTTATATTTTCTTTGAAAAGAGTTATCGGTTATTTAGAAAAGGAAATGAGCTCAACTTAGCTAAGTGAAGAAAAAAATGGTCTATGCACTAGGTTCCTATGTGTTCATCATAGGAGACCTATTAACATGAGACTAACATTCCTCTAATGCAAGTATAGTTTTTATGTCAAGACCAAAAGAGAATTACAAGTAGTCAGTGGAGGATGAGAGAATGTTTATTGCAATATCATTCTTCAAGTCAAAGTTAAAGAACAAGCTTGATAAACAAGATTGAAAAAAAAGAACATTACATAGTTTATGCTAATAATGCACATGTTATGTAGAGTTTCATGTAACTAAGAAAGAGGTATGTTTATTGGTGCTTGTATCACATGGAAAAAATACCTTTCTATACAATTTTGGATCATTTATTTCTTCATTACTTTTCTGCAACTCAATTTTGGGAGTTGGTATTTAGTAGGATCCAAGTGGCATACATAGCATGTGCTACCCTTAATGAGCTTAGAATGGATGATAACACTTTGACACTGCATCGTGCTATTGCAAGGTATAGATATACATGACAAAATAATATCCCTTACTTAATCTACATATATTATTGTTCATGTTGAATTATGGCAGTCAAAATGAGACTATCTCTTTTTCTAAGGCCTAATGTATGCCCAACATTTATTATAAATTTATGTGTCCCTTTACTTTTTTATAAGAAAATAAAAATATAAGGGATAAAAGAGACCTCTCTTCCTTGGGAAGGGGTCCTTTTTAAAAAATGGATGATTACAGAGGAAGTCATCCATGGAATGTGACCTATCAATATTCTTATACTTTGGGACTTATTGATGGATAGAATTATGTTTTCTCCTATTTAAGAGAATCCTATGATGAATTTGTTTGAAGGGTCCTTTCATAATCGATGAATCATTAATAAAGAATCCATAATAGAAGTGGTAGGGAAAATATTAATATATCTTGATATTAACAGAAGTGGTAGTAAAGATCAACACATATGAACTTTTTGGTGAAATTTCATCAAAATTGATAGAGGGATATGCAAGAGTGTACAATGAGAACCTTGACAAACATAACCCATAATGCTTGCAATAGTGTCTAGAGGATGGACAAATTATGATTATTTTTCTAAATATGTAAAATGAGTATATTACAGTTTAATGAATACATTTTCCTATTATTATATATGGTTTTTTAATTTATAAAAAAATTCGCCAAGACTTTACAAGGTTTTATAATTTAGTGAAAGATTCGCTAATGTTTTAAAATATTTTGTGTGTATATATATATATATATATATATATATATATTATGTTATTGATAAAATAGCCTTAAATTTTTCCTATGTATCATGGGCATTTGCCCATTTATTATACATATAAATTTAAGGGAGATTCTTAAAATCACCCCTGGTGAAGATGGAATATTGCGTACCTATCTTTTATATTGAATTAAGGAATGAGGTGAATAACAAAAATCTCTAAAGAAAATAGGTGATATTTTCTTCATAGATTTTGAAAGGGTAAAAGTCATGGGCTTAACCAATGGACCATGGAATTTTTTCGAGATTCCATTCTTTTATTAAGATCATTTATTAAGGGTGGTAGAGTCAAGGACTACATGGTGTAATACTTGGTTGTTAATATGTGGGATGTTAGATTTGGTTAAACCTATAATGGAGGTTGTCTCAATATTATTCAACTCCATGACATTTATTCTAAAGGGTTTTTAGAAAAAAAATGACCTTTAGAGTCATGTCAATAGGTAAGAAGGAAAGAGAGGTCATCCCTTTAGTTAAGTGATGGACTATTTCAAAATATAATCAAACTAGTGGGCAGGGAATCAAGAATATCTATGATTTTGGGAATGCTCTAGAAGATAGATTTGTCTAGAGCTTGATTTATAACAAGTGGATGTTGAGTCAACTAATAATTCAAAATTATATTGAACCTGATTCACTTGTAAATTGGCAAATCTAGACAAATATTTTTACCAATAATACTTCTATTATTTGGAAGGAAATAGTTGGCTTATTTTACAACTAATATGTAGTTGATTATGTTGGAAAGTGAGAAATGGTGAACGTGTGAGGATAACATTTCGTCCATGGGATGGTTGTAGGAATGAATTTAGTCTACCCAAAAATGTGATTAACTCTCTATATGAGAAAGGCATTTGTAGTCTTTCCTAGGTAGTTTATCTTAAAATGACACAAGTTTGGTCAGTGGAATGAGAATGGAGGTTTATGAGGACTACACGGGAATGATGGATCTCAATGGGAAGGCTATATTTATAAGATAAATGGTAGCCACATTTGAATAAAAGACGATGATACATTATTCTAGACCAAAAACCCTACCTTAGGGATTTATACACCCAAATTAGGATATAAGGAAATTTTCATCGAGGAAATACCTAAGCACACCCAATCATAGTGGAAACCTTTGTTAAATATTAGGATTATAATGTGTTTATAACAAAGTAAAAAATATTCCTGTGGTTGGATTTCATGAAGGAAGTTGTAACCTAGGAAGTGCTTGAAAAGAGAAATAAGAATAGATCTAGTATGTGTTTATCATGTCAAGAAAATGAGGAAACCATATGTCATCTACTAACACACTATGAATATCTAAAGTAGGTGTGGGTAGAGATGGAAACTTAAACAATTTTTCAAGAAGGTTGGAAGGGAAAAACAATATTTTATCTTGTCAAAAACTATATTGTAAATCCTGATCTAAAATAATTTTGCGCTCTCCTTATATTAGCAATTTTGGGTATATGAATTGTAAGGAATACATGTATCTTTTAAGGGTTATCCATTTCTCCCTTTTAGTGTTCTAATAAAAGAAAAGTTATATTTGGGAGACTTAAGTCTCAACTTGATTCATTTAAGGGTAGGGAAATGGACCCTGGTCTCATTGAAAAGTATAATGCATTGGATTTATTTGATGGCGATAGATAGTGTTCCCCCACCAAGATGTGAGGTTGAAAGACTTATATTCCTAAATGATAATCACTATTACAAATTTACATCAAGGTTGGGAGAGGGAACCAATAATTATGCTAATGTTTTCTTTAAAAATATAAATAATGCTTGTTGTTGAAAAGGTAATTTCTCATATTCATATTTATGGTAATCCTTTGGCTATAATCAAATGGGTAGATGGGGAATGTAGGATGTTGAATTTATTTCTGAGACACATTTTAGAGGAAGTTGTTGTTTTTTGGGATGATTTTAACACATTTTGTTTCTCACATGCATATACATAAAATAATAAAGACATACATTCCATTTCCAAATCGAGTCTACCACTAGATGTTGATCCATGGACTATTATAACATCAAGGGATGGGCACCCTTAGGAATATTTCACGTAGTTTATTGCATAAGAATTATCTTGCAATATTTCCTCCTATTTTCATGAGGAACTTGTATTTATCTATGGTGTTGAAGGTGTAGGCTACTTATCACTTCATATTTTTAGATGTTAATGAAGTAAGAAGATGATGATGGTATGGGCTATATTACGACCATCTATGCTACTATTTTTTTTATGATCAGATATAGTTTCTGGCCTATTTGGGAATTATGATTATAGTTGATGTATTTGTTTCAAGTATTATACAAGATATTAATTTTTAGAAGTATTACTATATGGTGAGTTATGATTTGTAATAAATAGGAGTGGATATTTTGTTTATATATCCCTTATAAGGAAAGAAAACAATGAAAATTTACCAATAAAATTGATTTTCATGAAGATAGGGTAAGCATTGGCGTGGTGATTCATTGGTTCCAAGGTATTTTGAAGGCTAAAAAACCTCTTAATGTGTAGGGATATTGACCAAGGATATCCCACCAATGCTTACCTTATGTGTTATAATGACCTTTTTATCATTTTGCCTCCAATATCTTAGGCGTTTCAGAGGTAATTTATAATTTTTAGAAAGAACGAAATGGCAATTCCTATTGTTATTTCATCTTTTAGGTAGAGTCTCTATTTTCAATATAGGTTTTTTCTTAAGGTGTGTCCTTTTGATGTCAAAAGGCTTGGTCTAGGATTTGGTCATGGTTGTTAAAGATCCATGCAGCGTAGGTCAATTGGAGGAGGTGTGATCCTAAGTAGACGTCACCTCAATTAAAAGGGATGGTTAATGTTTTTATTGCATTTCAAATGGAGAAAACGGGAAATCTATCCTAGGGAATCTATGTCACCTACAAGATCAATTAATTTTTTATTGTGTAATGAGGACAATTAAAAATTATGTTCCCGTACATTTCTTTCCATGGCCTTGAGTTTATGAATATTCAAAGCTTTTATATTCAAATAGAATTATTATATTTGCAAATCAATGTAATGTATGTATGTTGTAATATCCCTCTCTTGCATGAATTGAGCGAAATTTTTCTTTGAGGACACTTGCGTGCAAGTGATCCAGGTCATTGTACTATTGGCTATTTTGATTATGATTATGAGACATTATGTATTTAATGTTATGCCATTTTTGTTATATTTACATCGATAGGTGCTATTGATTGGGTTCTCCTGAGTGTTCAAGACTCTAGACATTGAGTATGAAAAGGCATCGATGAAACCCCTTAGAATCTGGATCGAGTAAGGGATTGGGTTGTTAGGGTTTGAATGTGGATTGATGTGACATATGTACATATGATTAGATTTTATGATGATTGATTATTATTGCTGACATGATTCGTTGATGGATGAAGGTTGACGATAACTTGCCAACCAGACTCACATTTGGAGTAGAGAGGTCATGCACGATAGCTAGAGACATTGAGGGAGAGGTGTGGCAGTAGCCTTTCCAAAACCTACTAGCACTCTCTTTGTGGCTCAAACTGTAGGTTAACGATTACCTAGTTCGAGAAGACCCACGATGTTGTGAGGGAATATTGTGACAGTCGCTCACGATGATTATAAGGGGTGCGCAATAAGGAAGGGGCCTTATTCCTTAGAGGCCCTTAGTCTCCCACAAGATCACCTAGCAGAGTATTAACTCCAGGGATTTGACGTCTACCAAATTCAGTCAAGAGGCGAGTGGCACCCTTGGATCATGTAATGCATATTGAAGGGAATGTCACACAAATAAAATAGAAAGAGGCGAGTGGCACCCTTGGAGCACGTAGTGTGTATTGAAGGGCATGTCACGCAAATAAAATGGAAAGAGGGGAGTGGCACCCTTGGAGCACATACTGCATCTAGAAGGGCACATCGCGATTTTAACTATGATAAGTTAATAAACCTAGTGCCTAGAAAAATATGCCCCCTTAGAACCCGGTCGGCCCTAAAATAAATGACGGTATGAGTAAAGTTAATAACTAAAAGTTCCCTTAAAAATTGTCACCCAACCTAGGGAAATTAAAACCTAGGTCTAAGTAGAACATGTGGTTAAAGAAAATAAATAAATAAACATGTAACAAGAAGGGGGGTAAGAAATTCAGACTTAATTATTAAAGTAAAAGTTATAATTGAGGATTAAATTTATTAAAAGGGTAAATGGTTGTTTTATCGACACTTGCTAAATTGATTTTTAGTTAAAAAGGAAAAAGGGGGAAAACTTAAAAGAAAAGGAAACTTAAAGAAAAAGGGAAACTAAAAGAAAAGGGGAAACTTAAAGAAAAAAATTAATGTCTAACTTAGTAAGGAATCTAGCCTTTGGAACCTTCTATTTATGAACTAAACTAGGAATTAAGTAAGTGATCCAGGACGCTCACCAGGCTCAGAAAATGCTCAAAAATCAAACTTCTCAGAATTGAATGAAACCAATTCCATTGCGAATGGCTCGTCGCGCTAATTTCGACAGTGTATTTACTTCGTCAAACAGGCTCTGTATGAGAAATTTATCGCGTTCTAATTGAAAACCCAAATAGGTAAAAAGTCAAAGGTCAACTATCCAAAAGTCAACGCTGATGTTAGCATGACATCACTAATGACACCACATGAGGAAAACTTAGACCAATGGCAGTCTGACAAGTGGCAGCAGTTCACTGGGTAGATGTGGATGGCAGATCCAATTAGAGTTGGACATGTGGCAAAGTTTGGGCAAATGAGATGGTGCCATGTGGCCCAGGCATGGGCAGACACGTGGCACCCAGTCAATGTTTCATATGGAAAGTTCCAAAAATTTTGGGGTCGATGGGGTTTGAACCCACGACCACCCACCAAGCCTAAGAGTTTTCAAAAATGACCCAACACCAATGTGTCCATGTATTACTTGTTAAATCAAATGTAATTAAATATATATATGTTGTAAATTTTAGTAGGGCGCAAAAAGGAGGGGGTTGGGGCTAAGCCCCAATCCGTGGTCGACTTTCATTGCATAGAACCTGGAGCGCGGGGGCTTTACCATAACCATATGCATGAGGATTTTGATAGACCATAGCCCTTGGATCTCGGGCGGATCCCACAAGACCAGGGGCCTAATCCTACAAGGGTGCACACATATTTTATTAGTTAGGCTGAGGCCACATGAGATGTGCCCCAAAACCACAAGCTAGCATAAGTATGGGCCAACGCTTAGCACTTTTGGGCTAATGCTTGGCCATATGAAGCTCATGTGACCTTATAAAGGGAGAGCGTGCCAGCCCAAGGGGGCTTACTGTGTAGTTTGTAGAAGAAATGGGTTTTTAACTATACAGAAGTGATTTTTAACTGATATTATGCCCAGAAAATGGATTTTTTTAGGATTTTAGGCCATTTGAAGGGGGATTTATTCCCATAAAGAGGCCAGATCTTGAAGGAAGTTGGGATTCCTCATCTGAGCCTTGAAAACTATAAGAACCAGGATTTTTGAAGCTTGTAGGAGACTTTTTGATGTATGGTTTTGAAGGGCCAGTTTGTAAATTTTGGCTTTTTCTCATGTTTTGAGAGGCATTTTTCTCATATTGTTGAGAGGATTTTGATGGTGCATGCATGAATCTGAGCAACGAGGTCTTGTACAGAAGACATGAAGCATGTAATGTAACAACAAAGAGCATTGTAAGAGAACTTTGAGCATTTTAAAGAGCAATAAAGAGATCCTCCACTTGGAAGCAGGCCCGTAGATGTAGCCAATGATTGGTGAACTCCGTTATCAACCTCTTGTCTCTATTTATCTTTCTATTTTTCTATTCTATTCTCTTCATTTGTAGTATGAATATTAATATCCAATCTCTTTATACATTAATAAGCATCAAGTAAAAGTCGCATTTGATATTCTGCAAACAAGATAACAAGTTTATGTATTTCTCATTCTTAATGGTCCGATGCAAAAAGTACATTAAACTAACTTGCGATTTATCAGTAATACCTTCGTTTTTGGATCAGTAAGGCATAAGTCATTTAAGATTTGTAAGGGAATTTTGGGACACCGAGGAGCATTTTTAGGAACGCTTTTAGGTGTGTGAGGGAATAGGAATAATTAATTAATTAATAAAATTGATGTTTTGGTGAAACTAGGGGATTGGGCCATATGTGTATGGGAGAGGTTTTTCCTAATTAAATTAATGAAAAAGGAATCTAATGAGAATTTTTGGAAACTATTTACTAGGAAAATCTATAAAAGAGATGGTGAAGGAGGAGTATTGATCATCATTTGTCTTGCGTAACATTACTCAGTTGAAATTTCATCTTTACTGAACTTTCTCTTATGTGAGTTGTGATACTCAGCTCGGGTAACAAGTGGTAGATCAACATTGCGAAGCAATATGGGTGCTAATTCTCTGGTATTATGTGTGTGGCCCCTTTGCGGATCGGGGGGCTCAGGGAAAAGAAGATTACCCCTAGCGTTGGCTGGGAGGTACCAGTGAGGTCACATCAATTGGAAAGCAGGAGTTGGAGGGAGAACACATGGGACAATGACCTCAAAGCATTCTCATTTGGCTAAGGTACGCATGTTAAAGTTGTTACTTGTAATGAATGTAAATTACACTTGTTTATTTTACTATACCCGAATGAAGTTTTCATTTCCATGAGATTTCCTTGCACATGTATTTCTATGGTAATTGTAATCCCCTTGTCTCTTGATTCTTTCAGTAAGAACCCTTTCTATCCACAATATTCTTTATTTTTGAGTTATTTTTTATTTGCACGTGGCCATAATGAACTCCAAACTCAAAACCTTGCTTGCGCTCTTGTATCTCCTTCCTGAGTTTTCTTTATTCCTTGACTACACTTTTATTTCATTATTTGCTTCTCCATGGGAAGATATGAATGTCGATTTCTATTTTTATCCTCTGTTCCTTGATCCTTTAAGTTATTAGTATGTGCCTGAGCAGTCAGCTAGGAGTCAAATCGATTGTCTTTCACTCTGGTGTTAAAGACTTCGATTCAAATTCCCTACTTTCCTATGCATGGATAATAAGTGTAGGATCATTCCTCTGACCAGTGTTTATTTGTAGCGAGTTCCTCTGCATTTTCCCTTGAGTTGTAATCTTGGCACCCTCTCTTTTACTTGAGTTTTCACTGTGTGTTTACACCTTGTTTTAACCCTCACTTCACCCAATGTTTCCACTTCATTATGTTCAAGATCTCTTGCTAGATCACCCTTCAATGCTCTTTGTTCATTGTTTACCATACTCTACGTAGATTATTGTTGATAGCCCAGTGAATTCACTACTTGGTGCAGCGAAACCACCTTTGAAAGATCAGAGTTATTTCTCTCTGCATTTTTCTTTTTTATATTTCTTCTAGTGAATAGCATCAATAATCTATGAATTTTGCTCCACAATTTGCATAGGTCTCTCTGCATTTTCTATGTGAATGATCATATCTGCATTTTTTGTGTGAATGATTATCTCTGTGTTTTCTGTGTGAATGATTATCTCTATGTTTCCTGGGTGAATGATTATCTCTATGTTTTCTGGGTGAACAATCATCTCTGCATTTTCTGTGTGGATGATTATCATTGTGTTTTCTGGGTGAATGATTATATATGTGTTTTCTATGTGAACAATCATCTCTATGTTTTCTGGGTGAATGATTATCTCTACATTGAATGATTAATCTATGAAGGATTAATCTACGATTCCTTGGCTCCTTGCAAAAAGGGGTTAAATTGTTTTTCTTTCCCAATGAATTTGGGTGACTCGTACCCACCATTTATCCATTCTCCTTTCCTCAAAAATTAGATTTATCAATAGTGATTTTACCATGGAGATTTTACCCCTGCGATTTCAGCATGATCTCCCTTCCTACTACTTACCATTGAAAATTTTACCACTGTGATTTACCAGTGTGATTTTTACTCTGTGATTTCATTTTATTAGACAACAATATCAATTCTAGACAGACATTTTAATTGCTATGTCAGTCATGTAATTGCATGTATCAGTCCTGTAATTATATCAACTTTTTTAATTGTATCAGTCCTATAATTATATATGTTTTTATATCAACGTTTAATTGCGTGTATCAGTCATGTAATTATATATGTTTTTATATCAATGTTTAATTGCGTGTATCAGTCATGTAATTATATCCATTTTTATATCGACGTTTAATTTCTATATCAGTTATGTAATGGATTGTAGCAATTATTTATATCAACGTTTATTGGCTTTAGCAGTTCCTTAATTTCTTATATCACATATGATTAAGCTATCTCTCAAATACATTTCTATTATATAGAGAATTAAGATAGATTATCCCTACACTTGAATTTTAGATATTCTTCAATTTATTCTTGTTTTATAGAGTTGGAGAATGGATCATGATGTAGCTAATTGCATATACATTGATGCCTTGAACTATTTAATTATCTGGTCTAGAAATTGTGCCTATGTTTCTTTAATTTTTTATGTCACCTATGGTTAAGAAAACACTCGAATATTACTTTCTCTATATAGAGAATTAAAATAGAATATCCCTGCACATGAGCTTTATCGATATTACTCAAATTATTTCTATTTTATAGTATGGGAGACTTCGTTGATAAAAGTGACTCTTAAGAAAACAAGAAATCCTTCGGCTAGTTGCGCAATTTAATTATTGAATGATGTCACCTTTCGTCTTGTGGAATTGTGATTAGGTGCTTGTGTATAGTCTTCATGTATTACTAACAGTTACTTAGATCTCCTAGAGCGTTGGATTTTTCTTGGGTTAAAGGGTTAGATGTCATTTGTGCTTGGGATTGTTGTGCGCTCATCATATCGGCAACATGAATCCTTAAGTTGGGATCATTGTGCATGTTGATCGATAACGCATATGAAACCTGTATTAGGGTCATGTGCCTTCCGATGTGCATGTTTTTGTTTTTTCTTTTGAGGTTGTACCTGATTATAGCTTTTAATAACGATCTCTCATTCGTCGGGAGGGTTCTAGATACTTATCGAGGAAGTTGTTGCATGGGACTGATTGGTGTTTCTTATGCGACTTGGATGTCCTAACCCGACAGGGTAGGACGGGCAGGTAGTCGTCTTTATTTGTCTATTTGATTTTCGTATGTTACATCCAGTGGCAAAATGTGCTAGTGTGTTTGGTCATTAATTGCTTGTTGCATGACTTGCATGCATCGTGTTCGTTGTTGAATTGCGTTGATCGAAATTTTTCATTGTTACCTTCCTGCTTAAAAAACAAAATATTGCAGTTGTTTTGCATCACATGTTATCGTAACGACGAGGGTCATTACATATGGTATCAGAGCGAGTTCAACCCTACGATTGTGGATTGCCTTGCTTTCCATTGCAGTAAACTCTTGAGTAATAACCTAGTGCTAATTAAAACTTTAACGTGTTCATGCAGTGATATCGATTAGAGGATGCAACAGAGGTTCGCAACGTGGTGTCGTGGAAGGAGGTGTGACAATTCCAAAAGTGCCCGTGCCCTCAGAGTCTAACCCCAAGGGGGAAGAACAAGTCCTTCGGATGGATACGATTGCTATAAGGTATGATGATGGTCTAACAAGGCCCTTCCATGGAATGACAAAGGCCTTGATTCACCATCTGTACTGATATGAGGCCAGGGTGCTTATACCCCTGTGGGTCCATAGCGCACCCATGCCAGTACCATTAGCTTCACCGAGAACTCGAGAAGGATAAGTTCTCAAGTCCACGAGTGTCGCAGATGGCTCATTCATCGAGGCATGGTTGGAGAGAAAGAAAATGTTCTTCATGGTTCGTGATTACGACCTCCATCATGAAGGAATGCATGGTGGTATTTCAACTAAAGGGGGAATGTTCTTCTATGGTGGAAGACTCTCCTACCGAAATTGAACATGGAAGTCGAAGACCTTTCATGGGAACTATTCAAGGAACCATTCCAGGAGAGGTATATTTATGAGGAATTCATTCAACGTCAACTAAATGAGCTCAAATCCTTGCAATAGGGTGGTCATATGGTGCTCGTGTATGAGGCCCATTTTATGGAGCTACTTTGGTATACTGCACACCTAAATATCGAGAAACTTAAGGTCAACAGGTTTGTGTTTGGCCTTAATGTCGAAATTCATGCAAAGGTTAGGATTATGATGTCTCAAAACTTGCATGATGTCGTCCAGAAGGCCCTCATAGAAGAGGAGGATCTTATCAGTGGGGGTTAGAGTAGGACTCCAGCGAGACAAGCGAAGCATGTGTCATCGGGTGTGCAGCAGCATCGGACACTAGCTAGACATTCACTAGGATATTGTGGCTTCCATAGAGTATCCAATTTCCCTACACCTCAGCGACCAATGCCTTAGCAGCAGACTCCTTATAGAGAACCACAATAATGTCGACCACAACACCAACAGTTTAGGCTTGTTCAGCAGAACAGACCAGGGTTCCAAGTCGGTGGGCGTTAGCTTCTACTTCGGGTACTAGGAGTACTGGACCAAAGATAGGGTTTTAGACATGTGGGGAGCCACCTTACCAGTGTGAATTCCCAATGGAGAGGACCAGACCCTTATCATTTTGATAGATCCAGGTGCTACCAAAATTTTTATTTCCAGTGCAATGCTAAAAATAATTAAGGTAAAGGCAGTCAAACATGATGAGTTTCACTTTGTAGAAATGGCTTCGGGAGCCAAAAAAAATGTTGGAGCGAAGGTTACAAGCTGTATACTTAACCTGGGAGAGTTTGTCACCAGGGCCAACCTGTACCTTATGATCTTAGGATCTTATGACGTCATGATCAATATGGACTGGTTGGAATCACATGAGGTGATACTCAACTGTAAGATGAAATGGTTGATCTTGGTCAATGATGAGGGACAAAAACACATGATTGTAGGTTGGAACCAGGGATTTTACCCGAGGTTCATCTCTTCCTTGAAATTATGGAAGAGCATGCACAAGGGATGTAAGATTTATGCGATCCTTGCATTAAATGAGAAGGGAGTAGTAGAAGGTATATAACACCTTCCAGTGGTGAAAGAGTTTGCGGATGCCTTCCGGGAGTAGTTACCTGGGATCCCTCCAGAGAGGGAATTGAATTTTACCATAGACCTAAAACCGGGGACTGAACCGATAGCAAGAATGCCTTATCGGATGTCGACCCCAGAGTTACAGTACTTGAAAATGCAACTGAAGGAGTTGTTGGACCTGGGACTTACATGTCCAAGTGTGTCACCATGGGGTGCGCCTGTTATATTCATATGGAAGAAGGATGGGTCATGGAAACTTTGCATTGAATATAATCAATTGAATGAGGAAACAATCAAGAATCAATATATGTTTCCAAGGATTGATTATATGTTTGATCAGATGAAGGGTGCAACAGTGTTGTCAAGGATCGACTTGAGATCAGGGTATCACCAGTTATGGATCAAGGAGGACAACATCCCTCAAACCACCTTTAAGATGAGTTTTGGACATTACAAGTTTACATTTTTTCCATTTGGGTTGACGAACGCCCCAGGTGTATTTATGAATTTGATGAACAAGGTGTTCCATGAATACTTGGACAGGTTCATCCAAGTATTCATTAATGATATTTTTTATTTAACCTTGGATGAAGGAGGAGCATGATGAGCACTTTCTCCTGGTACTACAATGCCTACAAGAGAACAAATTGTTTTGGAAATTGTCTAACTGCTCGTTTTATCAATCGAAGATTCACTACTTAGGGCATGTCATCTCTGACGAAGGTATCGTTGTGGATCCAAAGAAGTTTGAGGATATTATGGAATGGTCTGCACCAGCAAATGTCCCCGAAGTGAGTAGCTTCATGGGTTTAGCGGGATACTTTCGATGGTTCATTGAGGGTTTTTCAAATATAGAAAATCTAATCATGGAATTGCAGAAGAAGAACAAGAGTTTTGTTTGGACTAAGAAATGTGTGGAGGCATTTCAGAGGCTTAAGGAGATGTTAAGGATAACATCAAAACTAAAGGTCCCTGATATGGACACAGACTTCTTGATATGCACTGGAGCATCCAAGGAAGGCTTAGGAGGAGTCTTGATGCAAGACAGTCAAGTGATCATTTACATCTCGAGAATGTTTAGACGACATGAGGAGAAATATGCAACGCACGATTTGGATTTGTTAGCCATTGTTTATGCCTTGAGAGTTTGGATACACTACCTTATTGGAAGGAAATTCAAACTAAAAATGGACCACTGTGGACTACAAAACATCTTTACGCAAAGTGACTTGAACGTGCGACAATGGCATTGGTCAGAATTGCTTAGCGAGTACGAATTTGAGATTACTTATACAAAAAGGAACAATGAACAGAGTGGTATGCATTGAGTCGGAGACCACGCATATTTTTGGTGATGCCTCTTTAGATGAATCTATGTGAAAATATTCTAACTTTACAACATGACGATGACTAGTACAAAGAGGTCAAGGATTTTATCAGACAAAACACAATGATGGTACCAAGATTTGAAGGATTTATGTTGGATGATGACGAATTATTGAGATTTAAGAATCGAATTTACATACCACCCAACGAAGAGTTGAGGATTTGGATCCTAAACGGGGCTCATAGAGCAGTGTATATGGATCATACCAGAGTCACGAAGATGAGGGAAGACCTTAAAACCTTATTCTTTTGGAAAGGAATCAAGGAAGACATAGTCAACTACATGGAAATATGTCTAGAAGGTCAGCAGGTGAAGGTTGAACATAAACATCCGAAAAGATTACTACAGCCACATGCTATTCCGAAATCGAAATGGGAGGTCATTTCGATGGATTTCATTGTTGTATTTCCACTGACGACAAGGAGACACAACTTGATCTTTTTAGTAGTTGACACTCTGACGAAGAGTGCACATTTTATTCATGTGCGTATGACGTATCAAGCACCTGACATATCTAGAGTTTTCATCACTGAGATTGTGAGGCTTCATGGCATGCCTAAGAGGATTATATTCGATAGAGGATCGGTGTTTACAGGATAATTTTGGACTAATTTCCAAGAGGCCTTGGGAACCCAACTTAACTATAGTACCGCGTATCACCCTAATATAGAAGGGAAAAATGAAAGAAAAAACCAAATCTGGGAGGACATGTTGCGTATGTACATGATGGATCAACAAAAGTGTTAGGAATAATTATTTCCACTGGTATAATTTTCATACAACAACAGTTATCAAAGCACCATTAATATGGCGCCTTTTGAGTTTCTTTACGAGCAACCGTGTTGGACACCTTTGAGTTTTGGATCGGCTGGAGGATAGGGTCCTGGTGGGACCTGAAGTGATCCAAGAAATGGAAGACCAAATGAAAACCCTAGGACAAGGGATAAAAGAAGCATAGGATTGATAGAAGAGTTATGTCGATGTTCTTCGTATCGATCATAGTTATGAAGTTGGCGATTAAGGATTTTTGCGGGTGAAACCGCATAAGAGTTCGATCAAGTTTGGAAAGGGTGATAAAATATCTCCTAGGTTCTTGTGATCCTGCAAGATTATGGAAAAGAGAGGGTCTGTGGCCTATTGACTATCCTTGCCTCATCCTTGAGGCATATGCATGATGTCTTTCATGTCTATGTTTTGAGACATTATGTTAGTGATCGTACACATGTTGTTGACATGAGTTCCTTGCAGGTATCGGACGAGGGTACGCTCATGGTAGAGCCAATATGTATCATGATCCCATAGAACTTGAAAACTACAGTGTATAATAGTAGATTAGGTCAAGGTCCAGTGGGACAACCATAGTCCACACTCGGCGACCTAGGACGACGCATATGATATGCGTCAGCAGTTCCCATTTTTTTTGATAGCTAGACCTATGAAATTATGATAGACTTTATTTTGGCACTTACATACTATGAAACTTCAGGAAGAAGTTTAAAACAAGAGGGTGTGTATGCAACATCGTGCTCTTGTGTGCATTAAGCAAACTTATTCTTTGAGGACACTTGCATGCAAGTGATCCGGGTCATTGTACTATTGGCTATTTTGATTATGATTATGAGACATTGTGGATTTGATGTTATGTCACTTTTGTTATATTTACATCGGCAGGTGCTATTCACTGGGTTCTCTTGAGTGTGTAGGACTCTGGACATTGAGGATGCAAATGCATCGATGAAACCCCTTAGAATCCATATCGAGTTAGGGATTGAACTATTAGGGTTTGAATGTTGATTGATGTGACATATGTACATATTATTATATTTTATAATGATTGATTATTATTGCTAACATGATTCATTGATGGATGCAGGATGAAAATAGCTTGCTGACCAGACTCACATTTGGAGTAGAGGGGTCATGCATGAGAACCAGAGACATTGAGGGAGAGGTGTGGCAGCAGTCCTGCCACAACCTACTAGCACTCTCGTGGTGGCTCAAACTGTAATTTAACGATGACCTAGTTCAACAAGACCCATGATGTAGTGAGGGAAGAATGTGACACTCGCTCACGATGTTTCTAAGAGGCACGCAATAAGGTAGGGACCTTATTCCTTAGAGGCCCTTAGTCTCCTACAAGATCACCTGGTGGAGTATTGACTCCAAGGGTTTGATTTCTACCAAATTTAGTCAAGAGGTGAGTGGCACCCTTGGAGCACGTAGTGCACCTTGAATCTCACGTCGCACAAATAAAATAGAAAGAGGTGAGTGGCACCCTTGGAGCACGTAGTGCGTCTTGAAGGGAACGTTGCGCAAATAAAACAGAAAGAGGCGAGTGGCACCCTTGGATCACGTAGTGCGTCCTGAAGGGCACGTTGCAATTTTAACTATGATAAGTTAATAAACCTAGTGCCTAGAAAACTATGCTCCCTTAGAACCTGGTCGACCCTAAAATAGATGATGGTATGAGTAAAGTTAATAACTAAAAGTTCCCTTAAAAACTATCGCCTGGCCTAGGGAAATTAAAACCTAGGTCTAAGTAGAACATGTGGTTAAATAAAAGAAAGTAAATAAACATGTAACAAGAAGGGGGGTAATAAATTCAAATTTAATTATTAAAGTAAAAATTATAATGGAGGATTAAATTTATTAAAAGGGTAAATATTTGTTTTATCTGCACTTGTTAAATTGATTTTTAGTTAAAAAGGAAAAAGGGGGAAAACTTAAAAGAAAAGGAAACTTAAAGAAAAAGGGAAACTAAAAGAAAAGGGGAAACTTAAAGTAAAAGCTTAATGTCTAACTTAGTAAGGAATCTAGCTTTGGAACCTTCTATTTATGAACTCAACTAGGAATTAAGTAAGGCATAAGTCATTTAAGTGTTGTAAGGGAATTTTGGGACACAGAGGATCATTTTTAGGAATGCTTTTAGGTGTGTGAGGGAAATAGGAATAATTAATTAATTAATAAAATTCATGTTCTGGGGAAACTAGGGGATTCGGCAACATGTGTATGGGGGAGGTTTTTCCTAATTAAATTAATGAAAAATAAATCTAATGAGAATTTTGGGAAACTATCTACTAGGAAACTCTATAAAAGAGATGGTGAAAGAGGAGTATGGATCATCATTTGGCTTGTGTAACGTTACGTTGCAGAAATTTCATCTTGAATAAACTTTCTCTTGTGGGAGTTGGGATACCCAACTTGGGTAACAAGTGGTAGCTTTCCCTTGCGAGGTGAACTAGGTGCTAGCATCCTTTGGTATTGTGTGTGTGGCCCCTTTACAGCTAGGGGGGCTCAGGGGGAGTAACAGTACCCCTACCATTGGTTGGGAGGTATTGTTGAGGTCATATCGGTTATAAAGTGGTAGATGGATGGAGCGCATGAAAGAAGACAACTTCGGAGAATTCACATTTGCCTAAGGTACGCATGTTAAAGTTGTTACTTGCAATGAATTTAAATTACACTTGTTTATTTTACTGTACTCGGATGAATTTTTCATTTCCATGATTTTTCCTTGCACATGTATTTCTATGTTAATTGTAATCCCCTTGTCGCTTGATTCTTTCAATAAGAACCCTTGCTATCCACAATATCTTTTATTTCTGAGTTACTTTCTATTTGTTTCTGGCCAGAATGAACCCCAGACTCAAAACCTTGCCTACACTCTTGTATCTCCTGCCTGAGTTTTCTTTATTCCTTGACTACACTTTTATTTCATTATTTTCTTCTCCATGGGGAATACATGGATGTCGTTTTTTTGTTTTATCCTCTATTCCTTGATCCTTTAAGTTATTAGTCTATGCCTAAGCAGTAGTCCAGCAGTTGAATCGAGTGTCTTTCACTCTGGTGTTAAAGACTTAGATTCAAATGCCCTTCTTTCCTATGCATGGACAATAAGTGTAGGATAATTCCTCTGCCCACTGTTGATTTGCAGCGAGTTCCTCTATGTTTTCCCTTGATTTGTAATCTTGAAACCCTATCTTTTACTTGAGTTTTCATTGTGCGTTTACACCTTGTTTTAACCCTCACTTCGCCCAACGTTTCCAGTTCATTGTGTTCTAGATCTCTTGCTAGATCAACCTTCAATTATCTACGTCCATTGTTTACCATACTCTGTGTATATTGTTGTTGATATCCCATCGAATTCACTGATAGGCGTAGTGAAACCACCCTTCAAAGCTCAAAGTTATTTCTCTCTACATTTTTTTTTATATTTCTCCCAACGAATAGCATTAATAATATATGCATTTTCCTCCATGATTTGTACAGTTATCTCTGCATTTTTTGTGTGAATGATCATCTCTGTGTTTTCTGTGTGAATGATTATCTCTGTGTTTTCTTTGTGAATGATTATCTCTGCATTTTCTAGGTGAATGATTATCTCTGTGTTTTTTGTGTGAACGATCATCTATGTGTTTCCTGTGTGAATGATTATCTCTGCGTTCTCTGGGTGAATGATTATCTCTTTGTTTTCTGTGTGAACTATCATCTCTATGTTTTCTAGGTGAATGATTATCTCTATGTTGAATGATTAATCTCTGAAGGATTAATCTACAATTCCTTGGTTCCTTGCAAAAAGGGGTTAAATCGTTTTTCTTTCCCAACGAATCTGGGTGACTCGTACCCACCATTTATCCATTCTCCTTTCCTCAAAAATTAGAGTTATCCACAACGATTTTACCATGTTGATTTTACCCCTGTGATTTCAACATGATCTCCCTACCTACTACTTACCTCTACAAATTTTACCACTGCAATTTACCACTATGATTTTAACTCTGTGATTTCCTTTTATTAGACAACAACAATTCTAGACAAACGTTTTAATAGCTATGTCAATCTTGTAATTGCGTGTATTAGTCATGTAATTATATCAACATTTTTAATTATATCTGTCTTGTAATTATATTCATTTTTATATCAACTTTTAATTGTGTGTATCAGTCCTGTAATTATATATGTTTTTATATCAATGTTTAATTGTCTGTATCAGTCCTGCAATTATATATGTTTTTATATCAACGTTTAATTTCTATATCAATTTTGTAATGGCATGTATCACTTCTTTATACCATTGTTGATTGGCTTTATCAGTTCCTTAATTTCTTATATCACATATGATTAAGCTAGCTCTCAAATACATTTCTATTATGTAGAGAATTAAGATAGATTATCCCTACGCTTAAATTTTAGATATTCTTCAATTTATTCTTGTTTTATAGAGTTGGAGAATGGATCATGATGTAGCTAATTGCATATACATTGATGCCTTGAACAATTGAATTCTCCGGTCCAGAAATTGCGCCTATATTTATTTAATTTCTTATGTCACTTATGGTTAAGAAAACACTCAAATATTACTTCCACTATATAGAGAATTAAAATAGAATATCTCTACATAGGAATTTTATAGATATTACTCAAATTATTTGTTTTATAGTATGGGATACTTCGTTGATAAAAGTGCCTCTTAAGAAAACATGAAATCCTTCGGCTAGTTGTGCAATTTAATTATTGAATGATGTCAGCTTGCATCTTTTGGACTTGTGATTGGGTGCTTGTGTATAGTCTTCATGTATTATTGACAGTTAATTCGGTCTCCTAGAGCATTGGATTTTGCTTGGGTTAAAAGGTTAGATGTCATTTGCGCTTGGGATTCTTGTGTGCTCATCATACCGGCAACATGAATCCTTAAGTTGGGATCATTGCACACGTTAATCGATAGCGCATATGAAACCTGGATTAGGTCCATGCACCTTCCAATGTGGATGTTTTCATTTTTTATTTTGAGGTTGTACCTGATTGTAACTTTTAATAGTGGTCTCTCATTCACTGAGAGGGTTCTAGCTACTTATCAAGGAATTTTTTGCGTGGGATTGATTGATGTTTCTTATGCGTCCTGGAGGTCCTAACCCGGCAGGGTAGGATGGGCGGTTAGTCATTTTTATTTGTCTATTTGATTTTCACATGTTACATCCAGTGGCATAACACGCTAGTGTGCTAGGTCGTTAATTTCATATTTCCTGACTTATGTGCGTTGTGTTCATCGTCGAGTTGCGTTGATCGACATTTTTCATTGTTACCTTCATGCTTATAAAAAAAAAAAAATTCACTTGTTTTGCATCGCATGTTTTCATAACGACGAGGGTCGTTACATATGTATTCCTTGTATTTTTTCTTAAGTGAATGAAAATATTATCAAGTTCTTCTTTTTCTCATATTCAAGTTGCTCATTGATGGTCCCCCTTTTTGTTTTAAGGTTTATGGTTTGTACCATGGTTTTATTTTAGGGTTATATGCATGTATAAAATTAAACACACACACACACACACACATTTCACAAAGAAAAATGTTCTCTCTCTCTATCTCACACACACATATTTGGTTACGAGAAAAATCGATTGTAACTAAGACATATTTTTCACTAGCACTCTCTCGAATTGTTGCAAAAAATAATCTTACTTTTTCATTTTTATTAGATGAAATAATCGATAATTTTAGGCTTATCATAGATTATTTGCAAGGAAATTTACCATATATATATATATATGTATAGTTCTTAATGCATTTAATATAAGAAAAAATGTATTTTTGCTATGTAAAATAATAAAACAATAGGGCATTATTAAAAATATTTAACTATGCTCAACAAATAGACATAGAAGAAAAGGATAAGTGGACAACAGTGACAAAATTGCAATTAAATAGATAATTATTCTATGTATGTTAATTTGAAATAATTTAATTAATCAAGCAATATAAATAATATCCATATCAACAATCCCTTCCTTGAGTGTAATTGGGTCAAGGTGAAGAGGTTCTTGATTTTGGGTTACAATCTCTAAGATTCTAATAATTTTCTTTCTAACAAAAGCACCTAATTGTCATAACATGGGACTCTTATACCATTATGTAAATTGTAATAGTTGAACCCATCATGGTTGGTTGGGATAGTATTACCAAGAATCACGTGTATATATTTTTTTTTGTTTAATTTCAATAAATTTAACTCAATCTAATATAAGCAATCCAATACAACAATCATAACTAAATAATATATCTAGTCAACCATCATTAAATAAATAGATAGCTCATCAAATCATATGAAATCATTGTAGTAGAAAAATTAGGTAGATGTAGTCCTCCTCATTGTCCAAGACAATCCATCAGTCCAAACCATTACCCTAAAACAGAGATAACAACCAAGTGGAAATCACATCAAAGGGGCATATTTTGATCCAGATGGATGTCAGTGGCCTCCCACCTAGTATTCCAACTAGTTCATTTTGGAAGTTTTCTAGTTGGGTAGTGTTTTCCTAGTTTTTGGGTCCCTAACTTCTGGGGCCGTTTTGAGGCCCTAAACAACATTTTTAGGGCTCGTCACAATAAAAATATAAACGGAGTCAAATTTTGATGGAAACATGTGTATTCCTCAGATAGACCTTTCCAACAAGATATTGTGCAGCTAAAACAGAGATTGTATGCAAAAGTTATGACCTCGGTAAGTCGATGTACTAACTTACCCCAATGGGGCCCACATGGCTTTTGGCGCTTCATCTCCTAGGGTTAGGTTTTTGGATGTCTAGAATTTTAGCATTCAATCTTATTGTAAAAAGGTCTTCAAATCCTTATTGTAATAATCTTCTTGTGAATGAGCACAGTCGTCATATCTCTTCTCAGAGATAAGCCACCATCATTCCAACAAGATTATTTCCCACTGCATTTTACAGTTTCAGATTACTTCCTTCTTGAATAGAAACCAATTTTACTGTATCTTTGTTATTCTATGTTAAGAAAATTTTAATAATAATCTAAATTCATTTAATTTTTCTCATAAAATTTGGATCAATGGTATTAGAGCAGTTTGTTCCTTGTCATTCTTAATGCATGTCCCCGACGAGGTCAAGGTACAAAGAATTAGGTCTCGATCTTGTTTCCCTTGAAAAAAAAATCTCTCGCACGTCCAAGCGAACTCTCATGGCGGGAGAAACGAAAGATGACAATACAAGAGATCCTTTAAAAATGTTGCTAGAGGAAGACCTCACACAATAGTGGAATGAGATGATGGATAGTTCTCAAATCCTTTCGCAGCTACCAACAGGCAATGCATCTTCCTCAAGCAGAGGCACTTCCCCCTTCAAGGTACAAATAAACTTTGATATTCCTATATTTGAAGGTCAGATAGACACAGATGTTGTAGAAAAATGGTTGAATCTACCAGAAGGGTATTTCTTTGTCCATAACTTTTCAAATAGAGAAAATATTACTTTTGCACTCCTCAAAGCCATTCCCCGTGTCAAATATTGGTGGGAAACTTTCTGTGAGCAAAAGGAAATAGAGAAACCCCCATTATTTATAGTCATGGTCACCTGGGATTCCTTTAGGGATGCTATTAAGGAAAAATAAAACCATGTCGTAAGTTATGACAACCTGTATACAAAATGGACCACGATGTGACATGAAAGAGACCAAACAGTGACCGAGTTCACAAATATCTTCCATACCTTGCGCACCAAGATGGGTATCAAAGATTCTGAGTGAAATCTAGTGGTCAAGTATTGTGGTGGTATGCATAGATACATTCAGGCCGAAATGGATTTTATGTACATCTCATCCCTAGGCATGTCATACCAATATGTCTTCAAAATAGAGCAGAAGCTTAAAAAAATATGCATCAATTTGGGCCTAGGAACCCCTCACAGCAAAATCAAGGAAAGGAAGGCCCCAGTCCGCAGAAAAAAGGACAGAGAAAATATGGATAGGCTCAAGACAACCAATCCAATCCATAAGAAAAGAATGACACCGGAAAGACAAAGAAAGATACCGGGAAGTGGTGTGACTTCGATAAGATCCCCTGGCATAAAACTGTTGATTGTCGTTGAAAGAAGTCGTTGGTTGCTAAGGTGAAATCCATTGAATCAGATGTGGGTTCTGACTCTGAGTCAGAACCAGAAAGAGGGAGATGGATCATTGATGTGGAACCCACTGCTACCATTTATACCACCAAGCTCCAACCCGGTGAACCAGATGAGCCAGAGGAAGGTGAGCACCTTTTTCATTCACAGATGTGGGTGAAAGGTACCCCGCTAAATTTCATCGTTGATAGTAGTAGATTCGCCCACTTCGTTATGGACCTTACACCATCACTAAGGCTATGGGTGAAATTTCTTCTGATTCAACATTCCCCCTTTCCTTGGCCTAAACCCAATGTTCACCATGGCTCTCCTTCGATCATATTTCCCACCATTATTGGACACCTAATATATAGAGGAACAATTGACACCAATAGAGCTCAACCCTGATTGCATGAAAAATGCATCTAGTGATCATATTGTGAACACATGGGTCAATGGAACTCGATAACAAAGGATCCATCTTTATCGAGTTGTCAAAGTAGGGAAGCTCATGCACCAAGGCAAGTGGCTCACCACAGGCCAAATTCAACAAAAAATTCCTCATCTAATGGGGGAAATCAGTGCAATGGAAACCATTGATTCCTAATTTGGGAGGAATTATCCATATGGATTTTGGTGGCCTCCCAGCTATTCCAACTAGTTCATTTTGGCATTTTTCCAGTTTGGCATCTTTTTCCTAGTTTTGGGTCCCTGACTTCAGGGGTCGTTTTGAGACCCTAAACAACGTTTTCAAGGATCGCCATAGTTAAATTGTAGAAGAAGTTACATTCTGATGTAAATATGTGTATTCCTCAAATATACCTCTTATTTCCTTATTGAATAGAAATCAATTTTACTATATCTCTGTTATTCTGTGTTAAACATGTTTTAGTAATAATGTGTATTCATTTTGTTATGCTCATAAAATCTGGATCATATTTCCACTAGTCAAGAAATGTAACCACTTGAACTAAGTTGTTTCCCACTAAGTAAGGATAAAGATCGATGAGGATGTAGGATAAACCAATAAGATCTCAATAAGTTTACTCACTGAGACTCAATGATCTAATCAAGGATTAGACATCCACTCTTTTTGATATAACAAATCAAGGATCAAACATCCACTTTGTCCAACAAACCAAACAAGGATCAAACATCAAACTAATCAACCATAGTGTTATGGAGAGGCTTACAGACTAAAAACACCCCTATACCTTGCAGGGTTATGAAGTGAAGGGATTTTAATACCACTTAGGTCATTGATGAATACCCTCAAATGGTCTAGTGTCATGTATTCAAATGCCTTATCCCTAAAAACACTCCATGTAAAATTGTTTCTTTAATCAAAGAAATTTTAGGCTAAATTCAAACACTAGCAACTACACCATTTCTAATTCATAAGCATAAACAATATAAAAATATAATAACAATGCATATTTCATTCATACATAGCCATAAAATATAAGTCACCACATCATATGCCGAATTATAGAAATAAACCATAAATTATTATGATAGATATAGACATGAATACTTATCTGTAATGAATGCAACTCCACCAAATTGATTTTGGAGGATCGATTTTCAACCCAGACATAGAAATCAAATATGGATTCCAACCCCAAGCAAGGCCATGATACCATAACGACGAAGGAAACTAGTCAAAGTCCTCATTAGGTTACTTAGCTGACCCAATTACTCTCATAGCTAGCCATGTATTCACCACAACACTCTCCAAGCAATCATCCAACCAACAAAAGCATGGAACTCCCTCTCACTAGTCCACACAACATAAAGAAGATGTTTCCTTCTCTACTTAATAGTCGCCTATGTTTTTTATTTCCTCTAGTGATTTTTAATGTGTGTAGAAGGAGTCCAATTTTTATCTACCTTCAAGACTAACCCAGAAAAGTTGTATCTTCGCTCTTGAGCTCTCACAATATATATGGAAAGTGATGGATTTCTATGACACCCAACCTTTATGTTATTTTTCATCCATCTCTATTTCTTCTCAAGTATATAATATTCCCTTCCACATCTCTATGTAGCCATCTACGGGTATGAATATCAATCTCAATCATGATAATGTAGCCCTTCTATTTTTAATGGTATCTTTCACATGAGAAGATATGATTCCAAACGTGATAAAAATGGTAACCAAGGGAAAGAATCAAGAGATTATGATCCAATTTGAAGTTTCATGAGGAGTAAAGTGCACATGGGTAAATAAGGTTCAATTCCCAAGAAAATGAAGCCTCTTTCACTCTTCATGACTTGTACTCCACCCCATTCCCTCGTAACTATGGAAGGTGTACCTCTCCACTAACCACCCCACACATTCAATGATTGGCCTCTCATACAAATATGGTGGTTAATATTTAAGTAAAGATTGCGGTAATAAGGAGAATGATTAAGTTAGGAAACAAAGGAAACTTACAATTATTTATCAACCCTTTGGATACCCCTTTCCTCTTCCCCTCTAGAGGTATCATGTTTCCTTTGTTTCTTCGTTAAGCAATCTTTTTTGTGGATATATTATATATTTATTTTTAATCATTATTTTACATAATATAAGCACAAAATAGAAACATAATAATCACAGCATAAATTTATCCCACCATGGGGACTCATACACATTCTCTATTTAGACATTGGCCTTTAGCTCTACTCTAGGAATATTGACAATGCTATTACATTATTTACACATGATACCATTTAAATTAGTTGATCCAAAATGGATCCAAATCAAAGAAAATGGTTGTAAGACTCAGTACCTAATTGCAATTCGATAATTAATAAGGGTAGGAAAATAGTAATATACAATGGAAGTATTAAAAAGTTAAATGAAACAAAAGAGAGGAAAATTAAAGAATTAAATAAATCATAAAAA
>ML843331.1:5577-25837 GCA_009831015.1 Picea engelmannii
GGTCCTACCGAGAGTTTAACTGCTTCCGGAAGGCCTGCCTCCAAGTCTACTTCCACACAGATTCTAGCACAGTTGTACTGCCCTTTGTGATCCGCCCTGTCGATGTACCTACCCACTCCATTACCTATCCTTTGCAAAGATTCTGAGTCCCAGCAATGCAACGGGAGGTTGGGCAATCTGACCCAAACCGACACTTCTTTCGGCGTGTCCACCAGAGGGTCAAAATCCGGAGTCCATTTGTTCAGATAGAGGCCCTGCGTTCCCATGAAGTAGGGACCGTTCTTGAATATCAAATCTCGATCCGCTTCTGAAATAAATTCGAAAACGAAAAACCCGCATCCCACCGAGTAACAAGTTACCCCGTGTGTCAGATTAGGTTTCCAGTTCCTCTGGATCCAGTCGTCAGTGGTTTTGGCAGACGGCCAGAGGCCCATAAACTGGCCCACGAGTCCCCTCTGGGCCAGAGCAAGGGCGGTTTTCATTGGTCTTGCTTCAGGAAGAACGATCTCCGGGATCTCCTCCAGTTTTCTTATGAATTTCAGGATTATTGGGTCGGCCTTTCTTTTCCCACTGCTGTTGATCAGTCTTCGAAAAGCATCTTCGTCCAGGATCGGTGGAGGGGGAACCTCCGTCCCACCCCCAGGCGCCGCCATGTGAACCCTCGTCCACGAACCAGGCTCGAAACCGGGTTGCTCGCTCAAACCCTCGGTCCTTACTATTTTTTTAATTAATGTTTGTTTTTGTTTTTATTTAAATTTTATATGTTTCATATTTTTAATATATGTTTTTTATTATATTTTTATTTAATGTTTAATTAATAAACACTAAAATAATTGCAACTAACTTAATTATTAACTAGTCTAACATATTTTAATTAATCTAACTACACAAACTTTTATTACTAACACTATTAACCTATTAATTAATCTAATTATTTGTTTATTATCCTAAGTTTGTTTATGCAGGTATGAGTGGCGGGTGAGATGTATTCAATGGGACAAATGGGCAAGGGAGTGAGGGCACAAAGGTGGATGAAGGATGCAGTAGGGTGATGAAGTATCAGGAAAAACAAATGGAGGGGAAAATGGAATCAACTGAGCTAGATGTCTTCATCACGGGGGCGATGCCAAATCAACAACTGAAGAATCGAGTTACCTATGATTTTAGGACCCCAACACTAAGGAATCTACAAAGTAATTGTAATATACCAGATATAAAAAGTATGCAGAACAGAAATAAAATGCTAGAAATAGCAGAATAACAGTAATATAACCAGCGTAATCTCCACAACAACACATAAATGATATAACAACAACAATAGAAATAAAACTTTGATTCAAAAAGAAATGTTCACGGGCCTCTTTGAGGGGGAAACCTCCAGTTGAGCAACGCTCTGTTACAATAATCTCCAAGATAGGGTTTTCATACCCTCGACCCTTATTTATACTAAATATGTCTATCAAGAGAAGCATCTAGAGGAAGATCCTTCTAGAAGCAAAATCTTCTATGAGGTCTTCTTACATCCACCTTATTCTATTTTATTGAAAGGCCTTATTAATATTGACCTTTATTACATCCGAATATATTTCTCTACCTATGTGCGGTTTAGGACCCTAACATGTCCGCTCCCTTAAAAACAACCTTGTCCTCAAGGCTTGAGATGTGGAAAATGCTGCAAAATGGTAGCTGGTTCCCAAGTGGCATCTGCTGGAGTTGTATCTTTCCACTGGACTAGCACTTCCTTGATGGTTCTTTGACACAGGCAATGCTCACGCTGGTCCAAGATTTCTTCTGGCTATAGCCAAATGGATCCTTCTTCAGCTAACTCAGGAAGGTTGGTTTGAATTTGGCACCTAGTTCCAATCACCTTCTTTAAGCATGAAACATGAAAAACGGGATGTAGCTTCGAATGACTGGGCAGAGCTAACTGATAGGTGACTTGTTCCACACACTTGAGAATTGTATAAGGACCATAAAATTTGGGTGCTAGCTTCTGACAATGCTCGGCCTTGAGGGAAGATTGCTTGTATGGTTGCAGTCGTAGAAACACCTAATCCCCTTTTGCAAATTGACGTTCAGAGCGACCTTGATCTGCTTGTTGCTTCATGCGATTCTGTGCCATGACCAAGTTCTCTTTGAGGGTACAGAGAATATTCTCTCTAACTGTAAGTGTTTGGTCAACTGCCTAGACCTTCGAGGTACCCGATAAGTATGAGAGAACTGAAGGTGGCTTCTGTCCATATACTGCTTCAAAAGGAGTCATGCGTGTAGCTGTATGGTAGGAAGTGGTGTACCACCATTTAGCTAGGGGTAACCATTGAGCCCACTGATTTTGCTTTTCAGAGGCAAAACACCTTAGATATGTTTCCAAACACTTGTTGACAACTTCTGTTTGACCATCAGTCTAGGGATGATAAGATGTGTTGAGATGCAATTGGGTGCCCTGTAGCTTGAATAGTTCTTGCCAAAAATTGCTTGTGAAAGTTGGGTCACGATCAGAAACAATAGAGTGCGACATGCCATGAAGCTTGAAGACCTAGTCCATGAAAATTTGAGCCACTGTGGATGCAGTAAATGGGTGTTGAAGAGCGCAGAAATGAGCATACTTGGAAAGGCGATCCACAACCACCATTATGACTGATTTATTTCCCGATTTGGGTAAGTCGGTAATAAAGTCCATAGAGATATCCTTCCAAATAGCAGGTGGAATCGGAAGTGGTTGTAGTGTGCCCGAAGATTTGACTGTTTCTCCCTTGTTGCATTGACACACATCACATTCAACAACAAAATTATGGATGTCCTATTTCATACCATCCTAGAAAAAAGAACGTTTGACCTTGTCATAGGTTTTGGTGAACCCGGAGTGCCCCGCTGTGGGTGTAACATGAAGCGCATAAAGTACCATGGATTTAAGCTTTGATTGTATACTTAAATACAAACAACCTTTGTATCGAAGATCATCCTAGAGCCAAGAATACCCTGGGGGAGATGGAGCATTGGTCTACAATTGTTGGATCATATGCAAACTTTTGGGATCTTGTAGCCATTCCTGGCGAACATCTTGGAGCCAATCTGGTACAATGAAGGAAAGAGAAAAAAGGGATCCTTTTTCTTCATATTTTCTGGATAGTGCATCTGCCACCACATTGTCTTTGCCTTTCTTGTAAATGATCTCATAATCATATTCAAAGAGCTTAGTCACCCATTTTTGTTGCTCTGGGGAGGAAATGCGTTGTTCCATAAAGTACTTGAGGCTTTGATGGTTTTTCTTAATTTGGAAATGTTGCCCCAAGAGATAAGGGTGCCACAGATCAACGACATGCAAAATAGCCAACATTTCCTTTTCATAGATGGGTTTGACCAGATTCATTTAAGATAGTTTCTTGCTGGTGAAGGCCAAAGGTTGACCCTCTTGCATAAGGACAACACCGATTCCTTTCCTTGAGGCATCACATTCCAACACAAAGGTCTTTGTGAAATTAGGAAGGGCCAGAACCAGAGTGGTGCACATGGACATATTCAAGGTTTGGAAAGCTTGAGAAGCGGCTGGAGTCCAAGTGAAAGAGTTCTTTTTGAGGAGAGCAATGAGAGGTGCTGCAATCTTTCCATAATTCTTAACAAACTTGCGATAATACCCTGTTAAGCCCAGAAATCCATGAAAGATTTTGAGAGTCTTTGGGTGCGGCCAGTCTTGCATAGCTTCAATCTTTTTCAGATCCACCCTGACGCCATCCTTGCCAACCAGATGACCCAAGTATTCTACTTCTGAGGCACCAAAATCACATTTAGACTATTTCAGGAAAAGTTGGTGTTGAGAGAGTAGATGGAGAACTCGATCCACATGAGTAAGATGCTCTGTCTAGGTTTTTCTATAGATGAGGATATCATCAAAGAAAACTAAGACAAAATGACGGAGAAAGGGATGGAAGACATGATTCATGAGGCTTTGGAAGGTGGAGGGGGCATTACACAAGACAAAGGGCATGACCAAAAACTCATAGTGGCCCTCATGAGTTTGAAAGGCCGTATTGGGAATGTATGCCTCTTTCATATGTATTTGGTGATTGCCTGAGCGAAGATCAAGTTTAGTAAATATTTGGGTGCCACTCAATTCATCCAGGAGGTCATCAATGACAGGAATGGGAAATTTGTCTTTAATGGTCAGTTTGTTGAGGGCACGAAAGTCAAGACACATTCTCCAAGAACCTTCTTTCTTCAGGACCATGACTACAGGAGAAGAGTAAGGGATCATACTAGGGCGGATAACGCCTGCATTAAGGAGTTCTTGGACCATTTTCTCAGTTTCATTTTTTTGTGAAAAGGGGTGGCAATATGGACGGATATTGGGAGGAAGGCTTCCAGGTACAAGGGGAATGGAATGATCATGAACACCGTGGGAAGGAGGGAGTCCTTGGGGAGTGGAAAATACCATTTGATGTTTAGAAAGGAGGGCTTGGAGGTCTTGCGGCACCGGGGGTGTCTCTGTTTCTTGTATGGCATGGAGTTGGGCGATGACACCAGAATGACCTTTTTTGAGCAGCTTTTCCATGCAATGGGAACTAATGACCTTAGGTGAACCAAAAGTGATGCCTTGGAATTTATATTGGTGGCCTTCCTGGTTGAATTGCATGGTTAATTCCTTAAAATCCATGAGAATGGGACCCAAAGTCCTTAGCCAGTCTGCACCCAACATAATGTCACAACCGCCCATGTCGATAGCAAACATATGGGATTTTAGGTGGTAGTCACCTATTTGGAGACACACATTTTCACAACACCCTCCACATTTCATGGAATCACCATTGGCAATCATGATTTGGAAATTGTTGACGGCATGGATGTAGCAATGAGTTTCTTGGGCAATGCAGCGATGAATAAAATTATGGGTGCTTCCACTATCAACCAGAATGGTGACCTTTTGATGCTTGATGTAACCGATTAACTTGAGGGTTTGGGGGGCGGAGAAGCCAGTGAGAGCATTGAGGGAAATGATCGGTTCCACTTCGGGAGGGTCTGAGGGAGGGGTTATGTCAGTGATTTTAGGTGACTCACACACAAGGGGAGTTTCAACATCCTCTTCCGAAATATCCTCAGAGATGGCCATAAAAAGATTTTGTTCCTTACATTTGTGGCCCGGGAAATATTTGTCATCACAATTATAACAAAGGCCTTTGAGTTGGTGTTCATCCATTTCAGCCCTGGTTAATTTTTGGATCTTTAATGGGGCAGAGGAAGTAGTGGGATTGACGGGTTTAGGGCGAGGGATAAAGGAGGGTTTACGATTTTGAGAGGATACAACTTGTTGTGATTCTTTATCTTTTTTAGTAGCCTCCACCCAACTCAAAGGTCGATCCATGAGGACATGGGCCCAAATCTCATCCTTGAGGCCACTGATAAAACACTCTCGAAAGAAAGCATCAGTCATGCCCTCTGTTCGAAAAGCCAGGCGCTCAAAGGTAGCTATGAAGTTTTCTACTGTTCCTGATTGTTTCAACTTTGTCAAATGACCCAAATAGTTGGCGTCAGTGTCAAAGCATTCATAAAGATCGGTCACAAATTGGGTCCAAGCAATATACCCTTGACGAGAAGTTTTTCTCCATTGCCACCATTGCCAACGTTCTTGATCTAGATGGAGAACACCATACCGGAGTTTGGCCAAGTCATCTGTAATGCCATATAAAGAGAAATTATGTTCCATTTGGGTTACCCAACTAGTGGGATCCGAGCCATCAAATTTGGTCACATCCACCTACGGAAGGCGTAGGTCACGTTGAAAGTGATGGTGCTGAAAGGTATGGGAATGGGAGGAATGTTCACCTTCAGTCTTTGGAGGTGCGTCAGAGAAAGGGTCATCTGTAGGGATCTTCAGTTTGGTGCAGAGTGATGCAAAGACATATTCAAGCTGGGTGGTCAGTTCTTGTTTGACTTCCTCCATTGAGGAATGCATGGTTGTATTGATGGACGTATCGATGGAGGCAACATTGGCACTGAGTTGCTTCACTTCTTTTTGGGTCTTGAGGAGACCAGATTGCAAGGTGTTGAAGCAAGCTTCCAGGTCTTGGCTATGGGTATGGGCCATGAGGATGGGTGAAATAAAAAAGGGGTGGGCAGGGTAAAACATTTTGTCGAAAAATGATATGGATGAATGTGATAAGGGCGAAGAGATGAATCCAATGGAATAGGTCTCAAATAATGGTGAAAAAATTTTCAGAATTATTTTTTACACTTGCCGAGTTATACTCTGGTCTGAAGAATACTGTAGCAATGAAATCCCCAAATGCTTAACCAGTAAGAAAAGTGTAGTGATTTGACAACCCGAACATAGTTGCGTGACAACAGTTCTTGTCTATTTTAATTTTTTTGTTTCTATCCCCCAAGGGTTAGGTATTTAAGGGTTCTATAGAAAAGGGTTTGCCCTATGCTATAGCTCTCTGATATACGTGTGGGGTCCAACAATAGTACTCGGCACAATATCTCAGGGCACTAACTAAGGAGGATAGACCGTACCCTTAGCCATACTACTCGACTACCCAGGTACTAGAGAGTATCTTCCCGAGTGCTGTTCTCAGTGGCACTATAACAGTCAGGTGGCCAATTGATTTATCTAAAGAGGGCTTCAGGAAATCTAGGCCGATCCGTACACAGGTGTTGTCTAATGCGCTACCACTCGAAGGGGTACCAACATGGGTTACAAGGGTGGCCAACAGATGTGCGCTTAAGAACCACTTGTATTTCCTGCATGTACGAATCCCTCAACCACGGGTTTATGCACGTAACAATAGATCTCTGTGGCTTAAAGACGTCGGAATACGTCTCTACCCTGAAAAAAATTCCCACAATTTCTGCCAAGGAAAGTGATCTGATACCACTTGTAATATACCAGATGTAAAAAGTATGCAGAACAGAAATAAAATGCTAGAAATGGTAGGATAACAATAATATAACCAGCATAATCTCCACAATAACACATAAATGATATAAGAACAACAACATAAATAACACTTTGATTCAGAAAGCAATGTTCACGGGCCTCTTCGAGGGGGCAACCTCCAGTCGAGCAACACTCTGTTACAATAATGTCCAAGCTATGGTTTTCATACCCTCGACCCTTATTTATACTAAATATGTCTATCAAGAGAAGCATCTAGAGGAAGATCCTTCTAGAAGCGGAAGCTTCTATTAGGTCTTCTTACATCCGCCTTATTCTATTTTATTGAAAGGCCTTATTAATATTGACCTTTATTACATCCAAATATATTGCTCTACCTATGTGCGGAATAGGACCCTAACAGTAGTTTATAGGAGGGAGCTATGGAATTGGCTACTGAATGCGCTACAGAATGGCGCTATGAATTGGCCATTACAGTCAGAGGCTTTGAATTCTTGACTTCTTCTTGACTTTGATGACCTGGAGGGGACAAATGATCAACATGTGGCAGCTGGAGATCAACATACGAGCTTGAAGGACACATGGAACTGGAGAAGGATGCACCCAATCAACAAGACATGTCATTTAATTTTTGTTAAGAGTGGTTGCCAACATGGCTCCTTGATTTTAGCAGTTTGTTAGATCTGTTGGTACATGTGTTAGAATTGTAGGTTTTTGTGGAGAATCCTAGGATAGGAAGGCCAACTCGCACCTCTAGTTGTTGCCTATTGTTTTTTATTATAAATACATCAAATGAATGATTTGATAGGTTCGAATGGTTGAGCAAAGCTCCCTTTTTGTAATATTTTGACTAAACAGAGTTGTTCTCTAGTTATGTATGAGACTTGAGACATTTTCATTAATAGAAGTCAGTTTCCTTTCATCATCTTGTTTCCTCTTATTTTGAAATGATCATGATTGGAGGATCCATATGAGATGTTGTGGTTCTGTTATAATGGATACTTGATTATAATGCTACTATGAATGTTTTTTAGTGTTTTAGACTTTAAGTTCAAGAAGTTCTTGTGACTGAGTTTTTCTTCACCTAGATGCTTGAAGGCATGATGCTTATCACAAATGTATCCACCTTCCTCATTAAGTCTTGATTCTATTCACTTTTAACCTTAAACGATTGACTGAAGTTAATCAAAACCTCATTTTCTTATGCATGCTAGCCCAAATTTATGTGCTAAAAACATCTTATGCTGAGTTTTGTCCATTTGACCTTTAATCATTACTTTATGTTCACAAACCTTTTGATGGGTACTGGGCTTATCCTCTTGAAATATGAGGGTGATTCTCAGTGCTAACATAATTGATGATTGTATATACTACCAATTACTAATGAAGCAGATGGTTGGGAGGAGGAAGCACTTCCGGTTCCATTACCACTACCCACATATGTCATGTTGAAGGTAATATGTATGGGTGATGAAGGTGAACTAGCAGAATCAGATAAAGTTCTCTTTAGAGATCTTTCTTGTGTTGATAAAATAATTTTCCTCCTTCCTATTTCAAAAATAGGAGTAGCTTCAAGGGACAATCCTCTTCTCCTTCGAGAGATGCGAGGATTTGAGGACATGAAAAATAAAACCAAGGATTTAGGAAAAAGGAGGTTACTGTTGATTACTGGGTTTCCTTTGCATGGCTTCCCAACATTCATGAATACTTATATCTATTTCAATTACTTCCCAAGAGCGTTCAAGTTCAACACGAGTACTAGCAGTTTCTAAAATAGTGTTGAATAAGGTCAAGGCAATGCTATTTTGGTCATCAAGACCGTTTGCAATATTGGGTTGTCTTGTAACAAGTACTGCCATGGAAAAAATCAATCAAGGAGTATTCAGATAAATTAGAAAATGATAGATAATTGTGATATAATCAACCAAAGATATATGGAAGATCTCCCTAGTATGGTCACCAAATAAATGTTGAGGAAAAGTTATGGAAAACCTTACTCAAGCATTTTCAGATCTTGCTGGGTTAAGACAAGATAGTTGGGAATGTCACCTGGGGTTTATATCCTAAAAAGAAATCGCTTAATCCACATGTATTACATACAAGGGACCAAGGCTCATTTTTATATATTATATATAACAATGAAAAAAAAATAAACTTAAACAAAAGTTACATGAATGTGTACATAAATTAGAAGAATGTGTACATGGAGATAAAAGCAGAAGAGTGAACCAGATCATTAAAACACATGTGTGAGACTGAAACAATAATCTGATTTTTATATTTATTTCACTATGAGATACAAAACTGAGTTCTCTTTACAAACCCCTGCAAAGGTAGGGACCAAAGTCATATTTATAAGCCTTCGATGGGCACCATACAAAAAGACTTTGACAATAAAAGAAAACTGAAGCTAAAGATCTGGATCAACTTGCCACAAAATGCTGTCACTTGAATTTGAAAGATATTCTTTGTCAGTCATGAAATTCAATTCATTAACAAACAAGAATACACAAACCGCCAAAGACAAATCACACACCTTTAAAACAAGTTGTTGAAATATGTGATTCAGTTTTTGAATCTTGCTGCCTTCAATAAGACCCTGCTGTCATTAAGAGGGTTAATCCTTCTAGTAAACTCAGAATGAATGAAACTTAAAAGTATCTCACTAATATAGAGCAAACCTTATGGCTATAGTTATCCTTCTATTCTCTCCCTCTGTCTCTTCATCTCATTGAGATTTTATTCCTTCTCAATAATTTATGGTAGTTCAACTACCTTTCTTAAGTTTTTTTTTTTTGTTTGTTAGTTTGTCTGTGACATGTGGGACTAACCTGTGGCTAAGAAACCACGACTCAGGGGCATCTAAGCTGTCAAAATCACCCAAGGATCGCACCCAGCCTGAGCCACACCAACCCTTAACATGGCGGGATTTTTTGTCCCCGCAGGTTTCGAACCAATGACTTTAACATCACGAAGTGCCTTAACAACACACTCTGTCACCGACTTTCCTACACCTCGGGGACAACTACCTTTCTTAAGTTAATCCAAATTAGCTTAACTAATTAGTTGAGACAAATAATAATAATATATATAAATAAAATTCTAATTAAATAATAACTAAATAGGTGGGACCCCTTGTGACTCCCAATTATTTTTCTTAATAATCATCAAATAAGAAAAACTCAATCATTTGATTCAAATATACTCCTTGTGACTCCCGTGCTCATATTTATAATCAAACATTAAATATCAACAAAATATAATATGACCATATCCAAATAATAACATTTTATCTATGTTGTCCAAAACAACTGCCTAGATATATGCTTATTGTTCGAAATATTGTCAAAGTGAAAGGACTGTCTTCAACATAGAAAACAACATTTAAACATCATCAAAAATCGTATTTACTGTGAAATTCATTTGGCCTCTTTTCACTGCTATCCCCTTTTGATATTTTTGTGGAAGCATTAGGTTGATTGGAACCTTGAGGCTGAACTATGCTGATAACATGAGAATAATCATTTTTAAGATGAATGCGAGAGGACACATATTCAAAGGACTCTTTGGATGATTTGGAGGAAGTGGCCAACTCTTTTCCTTTATCCTGCACAGGCTTGGGAACGTCAGTTTTTAACCTCTTACTAGCATGAGATGACTGCACGGGTGAGATAACTTGATCAAATTGGGAAATTTGATTGTTTGGTGGTGGCAGAGGGGGTAATGACAAAGAAGTAGTAGGCCAACCATGGTGATGAAAAACAGGTTGGTGAAAAATCTCTTGCCAACCATCGTTGGCAAGAGGTTCTGGTTGCATTGATACATGAGGAGGGACTCAGATACTGAAAAAGTTTTGATGTGTTTGGAAGGGAGGTCTTTTAGGTCGAGGCTTGAGGATCCCATGGCCAACTAGGTTGAAGAACCCATCTTGAAAAATATGACTCAATTCTTATGGATCGACATCGAAATGTATGGAAAACCGAGGTCTTCTATGACCTCTTTGCCAATTTCCTCTTCCATTACTACCTCTGTTGAAGAAACTCATCCTGAAGAAATGTTCCAATTAGTTATGAAAACTCTCGACATTCCATGCATAAATACCCTACCTAAATAAAATCAAAGGTTGGCTCTATCATTCACAACAAAAGCACATGCAATCCATCCATTCATCACACTACTCAAATCAATAATTAATTTCTATTGAACAGAGAATGATAGGGCTATTGGGAAGATGATGAGTTTATAATGAGTGAAAAGTGGTAGCATGGATGAGAACCACTAGTGGATACTGTTCAAGAAAACACAAATACAACTTCCATAAAAACAATATTTCCATTTCCAAATTTCAAACGCCAGTCACTTCGTTTTCCTTTTTATTACTTCTTTTAAAATGCAATTCATAAAAACATAACAAGGAAATAAAATGAATTTGGGAAGATGGTGGGATTTTAAGGAGTGAAAAGTGGTATAATGAATGGGAAATGAGATGGCTACTATTCCATTATATAAAATAACATTTTTTCTTTAAAATGATAAAATTGACAAAAAAACATTTTTAATTGTAGGCAATCTCAAGGTTCAAGACACAACAAATTCCATATCAAACCCAAAGCAAAACTCTAGGATTGTCAAACTCAGCCATTTAATTTCCACCTTTTTTTTCATACATGTTTGAATGAACAACAACACAATTTATAGACAGATTGTTCATAATTCCAACTAACAACGACTATATCCAGATCACTTAGAACGAACATGGGGGGGATAAGGAAAAAAAATGCCATTGACCTTAATTATTTATATCAAACCAATTTTAATTGCTGCACAATGGACTTGGTTCAAGACCTTCTATTTATTAGTTGGTTACCATTTCTTTTTATAAAAAATCAAATGAATCCAAACATCACGGAGCCAAAACCATTATAACCAATTTATTCCCACTGTACAATTTTGTTTCTTTTTATTTGTAGAGTTCTTTTTATGTGATAAGCTACCAACAAAATCATTCTAGCAAGTAAAACTAGATTGCATCAAGAACGCAAGGGGGTGTAACATAAGCCAACAACTCTTGAACCTACTAGGATGGTATCACGACTTTCAGTAATTTCTATATGACAGGATGGGTTCGAAACCATGGTGCTCTTTTATTTATTCACTATACAACCTTCAAAATCGACCAAAACTGTCGTAGGTAGTCAACTGACGAACCGATATTGAATGCAAGTAACAAATCTCTCTACTGTCAAGTCAACACATAACCATTTCAAAACCCAAGTTCGAGTTTACAAAAATCACAACAAGGAAGAACGAGGTCTGAATGGTCAGGTGGGTGTGACAATTCGGCAAGTGGGTTTGTAAAATGAAACCAAAACCTCCATCATTTTTACAACAAAGTTTGACACAGTTGCTTCCAAGGTGTCCACAAGGCAAAATCCTGACTTTGCATACATTCAAAACTGTGGAATGGAAAATTGACATGGTGACACGCCTCTCATGGATTGAGCAAGAGGTAAGAATAACCAATTCAAAGAACCCATAACCCGACTGTCTCTTTTTGTTCAATATTTAAACCCTCCAAGATTTTACCAAGAGACATGGGTGGAAACAAAACAAATTTGCCATAAATTATATCAACAACAAGGAGCAATAATAACTAGTCATCCACCCTAGGCACAACCATAACCAAATAACCTCAACATGAAGGAGCATTAAAAAAATTCCAACTTGCAATATGAAAAATGTCAATCAATATCATTTGCATAGATAGAGCATACATTCAACCACTGCATCTTTCAGAAAGAAAATAACCTGTATGCGAATTTTAAGAGCCAACATAGATATTCTATTCAGAGCATGGCTACAATGATGAATGGAAGGGAGAGAGTCACCATACCTATGAGGAAATCATCGAAAAGAAAACAAATACCACCACTATTCTCCAAACGACTGAGCAAAACAGAGGCAAACTAACAAGAGAAACCAAAAATGCATGACAAAGTGAGGGTGGTGAGCTCGAGGTTGGGTAAGAACGACGTGCAGTAAATGCACATCACTTCTCCACTCTCTCATTAATTGATATCAACCATAGCTAGGATGGAGCGCATCCAAACCTTCATTAAACACATTAATCAACCATATTCAAATCCAACATGTCACTTCCACTTTGCCAATTTGAAATGAAAACCCCCCTACACCATAGTTTTTATACTAGCACCATAACATAATACCTCCCATATTCACTTCTAACAAGTTCCAATTTGCAAAGATTGAATTGACCTCAAAAAAATTGCATAAACCATAACTATTTTCCACCAAACATAACCAATACTATGAACCAAATATGCCATGAACGCAATATGTCATAACCAATGAGTGTGTGAGTTGAAGTTCAAATTTCAATCATATGCCAAAGTAGATGTGAAAACTTTCTTTTGACTTTTAAATTGTCAGCCTTTATCATCATTGATTGCATGTGAAAACTTGTTGGAACTCTTGTATTTTTCTCAATCTATAAAATTGTTTCGTAAATTTGTCATGAGCACCATTCAAAGAAGCATTTTCTTTTTTTTTACCATGATTTAGAAAAGGGGTCCCACCTATTTAGTATATTATTAATATGTATGTATACAAATAATAAGGAATTGCAACCAATTTGCATGAAGGTACCCCATGTTGTGCTTTTGGGTGTGAACACTCTGTATCTTGATTATAATTGTCGATAGGATGAGGATTTGTTTGCTACATATTTCTTTTACTTTGTGTGAGGTATTCTAGACCACATTGGTGAGGGTGGCTACCAAATCCAACAATTTTCTTTCCTACATTATTAATCAAACTAGACGAAGACAAATCCATGACCCTCATTAAAGAGTTGTTGGAAAAACTTACTAAATCAGGTTTTCTCTCTCCTATGAGTTGTTCTCTCTCTGGGGTGAATTGCGTTGTCTGGGTGTTATATTGAAGTTCTGACATATAATTTTATCTTATTGGGTGTATTCAATATTTCCTAAATTGTTTATCCATGACTTGAACTATGTTTTTGCTTACTGGGGTGAATTCTTTTGTGTTGGTGTGAATTCCTTTGTTGCTAAGCATCCATTTGTTTGTTGGGACAAATTGCATTGTTGTTGGGTGATTAAATTGTTTGCCTGAGTGAATTTCACTTGGGTATTTTTAATCCCCGTGGGAGTCTACATTTATTTGTTGGGTTATACTTTTAATGTTGGGAATTCATAGGGGCACCCAAGACCTCTACTTTTATCCATTTCCACCCATGAATTGTCCAAGTTGTTCAATGCTCTATGCATCCTAAAAAAAACGTAGCATTCAAGAGATAACTCACATTTTTCTTTCTTGTTGTCCATACCATTGAGTCTGATCTCTAGCTAGAGGAGAGATCCATGGGCTCACTCTCCGTTTTGCAACAATGTGTGAACCTGAGTGACTGGGAAACCCACAATGTGCAAGAGTGTACACTCCATTTTTTGGTAATCCTACATAAACCCTAACCTTAATTTTTGAACTAAAATGTAACGTATGGACATTCCACACCATAAACCTGCCCCCAAGCTGCTCCAAGGAATCTTATTTCTGCCTGGACACCCACGTTTTTCATCTTGGTTCAGGAATAATCTATGCTCACTTTTCCTCATTCTCCCAAGCTCCAAAGGTGGCATGGAGTGTCCACCTTGAGCGCTAGTGCAAATTTGACATGAAATCCAATGCCATCGACTATTATGATACTCATGTGCAGGAGAGATACCATATGGAACATAACCATCACGACTTCATTGAATGAGTCTAATGAAGGTGTAATCCAATGGTGTGTGGAGACACCTAGGTATATTCATTCGATCATGTGCTTGCTCAAGCATGTGGAGAATTTCTTCTAGGATTCTAAGGCTCTAATTAATGGGTCAGTGAGATACTAATTCAAATCAATATGCCGTCAATAATCATTATACAAGATTAAAGGAATGAATTAACTAATCAATACAATAACCATAGGATAGCTACATTGATAAATTCATTCAATGAACTTAGTGGAATAATGAGCGTAGACTATAATAAGTGCCATGTGACAGTGACACCATGTGAATATATTAGATGTACATTGGCCTAAATTTTTATTGTGATTTCTAGCTATTGCTGAGTGTCGGGAAAAAGATTGAGTCTCCATGATAGAAAACCCCATGCACAACTCAGAGACATAGTTGAGATAAAGTCCAAAAAATAAATTCCACACAGGTATCCATGTTGAAGAGAGTAGACTATGATCCCATCGATTACGAATCAAGAGATGACAAAGATATTTCATATCAATTTTCTGATCTATAAGAATGAAGTAGGTGCTTTGATCAATTATGGTTCACAAAAAACCTTACTATAGAGGACCTAGTAAGTAAGCTTGGTTTAGAAATGCATGATCAACCTCATATATACCCTTTAGATTGGGTGAAAATGATGTAGAGCAAAAGTTACAAAGAAACGTAAGCTTAGATATGATATTGGTGAAAATTTATTGAAGAAACATAAGTCAATGTGGTGCCTCTTTATGTTTGTGGTGTAGTGTTTGGTAGCCTCTATATTTATACGAGGATATTGTCTTCATGAGAAGGGAAAAACAATGTTTCCTAATCAAGGATGGTAAACATTTTATCATCAGTTCACACAAAGTGGAAGTCTAGGATGTCTCTAGTGAGTGCATTCCAAGCTAAGATATTTATCATTTCAACCAAGAATTATGCACTCCTTTTCTTGAGACATAACTAGAAAGTCACCAATTCAGTAGGTGTGAATGCATCCTTTGAAGGATGTATGAAATAACTAAAGTTCCAACTAGAAGATATTTTGTAGGAATACATAGAAGTGTTACAATATCCAAAAGAAATGCCACTCAATAAGTGGAGCATGGGATATAATTACTACTAGAATCTCCTTTACCAAATTTAGAATTGTACAAATAATCCATATTAGAGTCATATGAATTGAATAAGTTGTAAGACTTGTTGAAGCAAGGAGTCATAAAATCAATGCATAAAAAATATTTCACCATGATGGATTTGAAATATGGATTTCACCAATTATAGAACAAGGAAGAAGACACTTGGAAGATTACCTTCAAGATGAAGCAAGGTATATATGAGTGATTCACAAGACCCTTTGGTTCGAGTAATGCAACAAATTCTTTTATGCATTTAATGAATGATGTGTTGCAACCATTTCTAGATTCATTTGTCATAGTTTACTTGGATGATATTCCAATCTTTAGTTCTACTTGGGAGGAGCATATTGAACTTCTTAAATTTTAATTAGGTACTAGAGACACTAAGGAAACATTTCTTACTAGAACACATAAATAAGTGTGGGTTTTGTAATAAATCCTTGGTGTACTTGCGACATTGAATTGTTGAGGTGATTTAAAGATTGATCCTGCAAAGATAGAGGCCATACTTAAGTGGTCCAATCATACCAATGTTACATAAGTTAGGAGTATTTTGGGAGAAACCTAATATTTAAGAAAGTTCATAAAATCAATTTCAATTATGGCGACACCACTTCATGTTATTACAACTAGTGGTGTGTTGGGAAATGTTTAACAGGTAGCGTATGCTTGTCATTGATGGTAAGTACAACAGTGAAGATGGCAGGATCAGAGTCTGCATCGATGGAAAAACAGGAACAACGTAAGCTCAGGAGGAATTAGCGCAGAGTCGAATGCAGTGCGTAGGTGTGCACCAGGGATGAGGTTAAGTCATGACTAAAGCTCAAGGGAGATAGCGTACTTAGGATCATAGGCGGATCAAAGGTCAAGGCCTTTGACACTTAGAAATTCTTCCAAGTAAGAAGGATGTGTAAGCTTGGAGGAGAAGCGTCGGTGATCGTTGGATCCCATCCCGAATTCCCGATGACCGTCAGATCTCAATGTAGACAAGAGGAGTGCGCAGATATGGAGGATAGATCTCGGGCGTTAGATCCGAGCACAGGGTCCGACCACCATTGGATCGAGGAGAACTTGCACGTTCTTTAAAGTGCAAGGAGTAGAGGGCTCACAAATCCCGACAGCATGAGGGCTGTCAGATCTGAATAAAGACAAGAAGAGTGCGCTGAAGAAGAGGATAGATCTCAGGTGTCAGATCTGAGTGCAGGGTCCGACCACCGTTGGATCGAGGAAAACCTGCACGATCTTTAAAAGTGTAAGGAGTAGAGGGCTCACAAATCCCGAAAGAAGGAGGACCATCCATCTCAGGGGGTTATGTGGACCGTTGAACCAAGACCATTTCAGGGTTTCGAGGATCGAGTGTTGGAGATGTCAAAGAATATTGACATCAAGAATCCCGAAATCGTGATGTGTGAAATCCTAGCTAAATCTGAACCATCAGATCAAGATGTGATCTAGACCATTGATCCGAATCACGTCAGCAAACCACGTCAGCTAGGAACACGTGGCACAACTAGGTAATGACAAGTGTCAGACTGATTCAACATGCCAAGCACATGTAAGTCACGAATCAGGGTGACACGTGGCAATTATTTAACACATGTGATGTCAGCAGACTTACACCATGTCGGAGTTTCGAGGATCGCGTGTTGGAAATTTCAAAGAAACATTGCAATAGGAATCTCGATATCGCGATATGTGAAATCGTGATGTAATCTGAGCCGTCATATTAAGGTTGAATCTTGACTGTTGATTCCAGTCCTTGTCGGAGTTTCGGGGATCGAGAGTTGGACATGTCAAAGATTATTGACATCAGGAATCTCGATATCGCGATATGTGAAATCGCGATGTAATCTGAACCGTCAGATCAAGTGTTGATCGGAGGGGCTAAAGGGAACGAGCCTTGTCACATGGTCAGGTGGAGAATGATACAAAAGGTGACACATCAGGAGTGGGGTCCTTCGTCAATAACCCACCATTCCGGACCCCCCCCCCTCGCGTATTAAAGGCAGAAAGACGAGGAGGGTCCAGAATATCTTGAGCACCGTTGATCTAGGCACTCTAATCCTGGTCGCTCGAGAGATGCGCGCCCAATTCCGGACCCCCCCCCTCCGCTTAAAGGTAGAATGGAAAGGGGGCTTCGGAATCCAATCCTGACCGTAGATCTGGGAGCACAGATTCGGGCCGTCCAGATTTGCTCGCTGCATATCCAATGGTGCAGATGAATTTGAACAAGATCGAAGGGCAACTGTAGCACGACATAGTATAACTGCCAGAAACCACTGATGGTTTCAGCCAGAGGACTCGAAGACACTTGGGGATGATTGAAAGAGAAGGTGAAGAGCCTCTGGGAATCTTCAAGAGGGATGAAGATGATCGTGAAGGCGATTAACAGCTGGATGGGGCATTGAGGCCTGTAACTGAAATAGAGAAAGTGAGTTCGACTTTCACAGAGAAGATGAAGAGTCTCAAACTGCCAGAGAGGCTGAGGAATCTCAGTATAACATATAGTGATCCTGGACACGTGGGATGAACCACCAGAGAAGCTGAAGAGTCATGATGATGATCAGACAGAGCACTCGAGAGGTGGAGGATAATGACGCGGAGTCAACATGCAGAGGCATTGCAAACATTGCATGCACACGATGCACATAAGCAATATATACACGATATAAAGAAGAGAAGGGTGACTGTCGCTATTGGAGTTTGCTGTGGTTGTTGTTGGTGAAGGTGATTCATGTGTGAAGTAGGAGGAGAGTGCAGCAGCTGAATAGCACAGAAGAGGAACTGTGCAGTGAATGGACATGGTGCACAGAGTATAAAAAGAGGAAGAACAGACAACACAAGTGATGTGTGTAGAAAGGAAATGAGGCAGACAGAGCAACGAAATGAAGCAGAACAATGATGACTCTAGTAAGCCATTGTTGAACATCATATCACTGTAATAAGTTTTAGTAGAAAAGATTTATATTTCAGGGTGGTTGGGTGGAGCTAGGGAGGACTGGTGTCCTCAAAGGTTCAAGTGGGTGCTTGAACACAGGGAGTTGGTGCTTCCTTCTAGTTGGTGCTAGAGAAACCAGGGAGTTGGTGCTTCCTTCTAGTTGGTGCTAGAGAAACCAGGGAGTTGATGATTCCTTCTAGTGGGTGCTAGAGAAAACAAAGAGTTGGTGCTCTCAGCAAGTTGCAACTTGCAAAACTGAGGTTGTAGCCTCATTATGAGTTGGTGCTCATATGTATGATACTGTAAAGAATATAACTATTACTTATCATATAAAGGAAAAGAGGTTTTTACCCTACATGGGTTTCCTTGGGAAATATATGTCTCTGTGTTTCTCATATATGTGAATGATGCTGAAAGTGTCATTGTTTATTTCTCTGCATTATTGTGATCATCATTCAGTGTCTCTATAAAGAGTTTAAAAGAACCATAATTGTTCAAGCACGGTAACAACTGATTCACCCCCCCTCTCAGTTGTCCAACAATTGGTATTAGAGCCAGCCCCTTTTATCTAAGGGTAGATCCTAGAGCTTAAACCTGTCAAGCCATGAATGAAATTCAACCAATAAGGCCCCTCTGTTCAATGGAACAAAATTTGCCTTCTGGAAAGTTAGAATGAGAACCTACATAATGGCTTTAGGTGCAGATGTCTGGGATGTGGTAGATACTGGTTATGTAAAGCCATTTGTGCTAGCTAATAAGGATGACAAACTAGAATTTAGCTTCAACGCTAAGGATATGAATGCTATCTTGAGTGGGCTTGCAGAAGCATAATTCGTAAAAGTTATGCACCTAGAAACTGCCAAAGAAATGTGGGACAAACTCATTAACAGTTATGAGGGTGATGAGAAGGTAAAGGATGCAAAGCTTCAAACCTATAGAATACAGTTTGAACAGCTAAAGATGAAGGAAGATGAAACTATTGGAAAATACTTTCTGAGAATAGAAGAAATGGTAAATGCAATGAAGGCACTTGGTGAAACAATTGGGGAACCTTCTTTAGTTCAAAAAATCTTGAGATCTCTCCCAGATAGGTTCAACCCGAAGGTCTCTGCTATAGAAGAACTTAATGATATAAAAACCTTGCACTTTGATCAACTTCTAGGAACACTGACTACATATGAAATGAGAATAATTAAAGATAAACCCACTTCCAGAGAAGCATCATTTAAAGCAGACAAGAATGAGGATTTTGAGCCTGATGAAATTGAATCAAAATTTGTGAAGAGACTGAAGAAGGGATCAGGCAAATACAAAGGTAAATTGCCTTTCAAATACTTTAACTATGAAAGGATAGGTCATTTTGCAAATAAATGTCCACACAAGAAACATGATCAGAACTATGAAGGTGAAGAGAAGCACAAATCCAAGAGATTTGATAAAAAGAAAAGTTTATGTGTAAACAATGATGACTCCTCAGAAGACACCGATA
>ML843331.1:32255-42328 GCA_009831015.1 Picea engelmannii
CTGAGAGCACAGATTCGGGCCTTCCAGATTTGCTCACTGAATATCCAATGGTGCAGATGAATTTGAACAAGATCGGAGGGCAACTGTAGCATGACATAGTATAACTGCCAGAAACCACTGATGGTTTCAGCCAGAGGACTCAAAGACACTTGGGGATGATTGACAGAGAACGTGAAGAGCCTCTGAGAATATTCAAGAGGGATGAAGATGTTCGTGAAGGCGATTAACAACTGGATGGGGCATTGAGGCCTGTAACTGAAACAGAGAAAGTGATTTTGACTGTCACAGAGAAGATGAAGAGTCTCAAACTACCAGAGAGGCTGAGGAATCTCAGTATAACATACAGTGATGCTGGACACGCGGGGCGAATCACCAGAGAAGCCAAAGAGTCACGATGATGATCAGACAGAGCACTCGAGAGGTGGAGGATAATGATGCAGAGTCAGCATGTAGAGGCATTGCGAACATTGCATGCACAAGATGCACAGAAGCAATATATACACAGTACAGAGAAGAGAAGGGTGGCTTTCGCTAATGGAGTTTGCTATGGTTGTTGTTGGTGAAGGTGATTCATGTGTGAAGTAGGAGGAGAGTGCAACAGCTGAATAACACAGAAGAGGAACTGTGCAGTGAATGGACATGGTGCACAGAGTATAAAAAGAGGAAGAACAGACAGCACAAGTGATGTGTGCAGAAAGGAAATGAGGTAGACAGAGCAATGAAATGCAACATAATAGTGATGAGTCTAGTAAGCCATTGTTGAACATCATATCACTGTAATAAGTTTCAGTAGAAAACATTTATATTTCAGGGTGGTTGGGTGGAGCTAGGGAGGACTGGTGTCCTCAAAGGTTCAAGTGGGTGCTTGAACACAGGGAGTTGGTGCTTCCTTCTAGTTGGTGCTAGAGAAACCAGGGAGTTGGTGCTTCTTTCTAGTTGGTGCTAGAGAAACCAGGGAGTTGGTGCTTCCTTCTAGTGGGTGCTAGAGAAAACAGAGAGTTGGTGCTCTCAGCAAGTTGTAGCTTGAAAAACTGAGGTTGTAGACTCATTATGAGTTGGTGCTCATATGTATGATACTGTAAAGAATGTAACTATTACTTATCATATAAAGGAAAAGAGGTTTTTACCCTGCATGGGTTTCCTCGGGAAATATCTGTCTCTGTGTTTCTCATATATGTGAATGATGCTGAAAGTGTCATTGTTTATTTCCCTGCATTATTGTGATCATCATTTAGTGTCTCTATAAAGAGTTTAAAAGAACCATAATTGTTAAGCATGGTAACAATTGATTCACCCCCCCTCTCAGTTGTCCAACACGGTGAGCATTTCTAGTGGGGTGGGACTAAAAAAAAATCCTTTAAAGAATTGAATAATAAGAATAGTCAAGTCTTGGACCAAACCACTTTCCTAACTTATAAAGTCATTCAAGATAGAAAATTATGCTAGTGGATTGCTATGGAAGTAACATTAATGAAAGGGGGGAGACCAACATGATATCATTCAAAGATATTCCATGAAAAGAAACTCTATTCCTTGGTTCACATAGTGTAGAAGTTGAAGCACCATCTATTGGGTAAGGATACTATCATCCATAAGGATCACCATCCTCTACAATAATTCTAGGATTAAAGTAATCTCCAACAAGAAATACACTGTAAATAATTAGGATTTATACAACAATTTGAGGGAGGTAGTGAGTAAGACTTTGGTTCAACTTCTGATATACAATATTTCTATAACGAAGATGTCCACACTTCCACTTGTAAGTTCCATTTTTAAATCACCATCACCATTGGATATTGTATTCATACAACTTGAAGAAAGGGAAATAGCCTCAAGTGATGCATTGAAGGAAAAAAAGTTCATCAACAAGATAAGGAAAAAACATTTACAAGTTTGATAGAAGTGAAGAAGCCTTAAGAGAAATACAATGCTAAACATTTTCAACACATGATTGAGAAGACCTTCCATGTAGGAGATAGATTTTGGTTGCACCTTAATAATGAAAGGTTATATGTATAAATGGATAAAAACAAATCCAATATATGGACATTTGTAAATATTTGAGAAGTTAGGAAATAATGATTAAATGCTTAGTATTACACCTTATATGCACATTTACTCTATAATAAATGTAGGGAACCTAAAATTATATAATCAATCAATGCTTGTTGAGGATGACGAGGGGCAAGTTTTACATTTCATAGAATATTTGGCATGATATGCACACAAAAAATTACCAGAGGACATAATTTTGTAGAGGAAGATCATAATGACTAGAAGGGTGAAACAATAATGTTGACAGGTCGGATTGAAGGGTTAGATACCAACCAAGGTGAAATCGTACTCCAAGGAGAAAATTGAGGAATCGTTTTCTCATTGTCTTCAAAAGTAAATATTTTAGAGACCAAAAGACTCTCAAAATGGGGAGGGATAATACAAAATGAATCTACATAGTTATCATATGAATTCTTTTATTATTTAAAGAGGGATTATTTAATTTGGGATTAGTTTGGGATAATTTAATAAAGAACCTAAAATCCACATTGATAGATCTAAATGGTAAATATTTCATTTGAGGGTCAATGAAGTGATATTTTTGGGTATTTAATGCATATAAACTAGGCTGCGAGTCATTATTTTACATTCTATGTATTGATATATTTACAACAATGGTATCTTGTAAAATTGAGTTTGCATGAAAAAGTTATGGCCTAGACAATGTAATGGTCCAAATAGTCCCATGCAAGTCCAAGTGGAAACCATGTCATCTCACCATAATTTGATTATAGGAAGTTTATATCATGTAGGAATCCATTGGAGACTTATAAACCATCATGGAGGTTCTAAGGGGGTTTCTAAACCCTACAACTGATCCTAATTCTAGCTATCCAAAACCTAGTAGAAGGAGGGAAAATTATTTGATTTTTCATCAAGAGTGTGGAGGAAACACTGAAAAAGTAAAGAACATAAACATATTATAGAGGATTTTAGAAGACCATAGTTTTTAATATCCTCATATTAATATTGGAAATATTTTTAATCTGTATTGTAATCTTCATTGGTTTTCCCATATCGATTTTTTAGGGTAAATCATTAAAAAAAAATAGTTGCTCACTCGAAGATAGGCCTCAATGTAGTTGTTTTAAGTTTTGATCTATTTTTTGAGTTGGTTGAACTGAACATTGGAATATCCAAGGTTTTCTACACATAAACTTTGGTTTGATGACCATTGGAATCTCCAAGGTGGGKTCTATAGATAATATTGGTATCAGAGCAAGCTTATTTTTTGTGTTTGAGTGGTTTAAGTGTAGTATATGCTTACTTGACTCAAAAAGTCTAAAATTGTGAGATATCTATACTTGTGGATCCAAATATTGACACATGAAGGATTAAGGAACAAGCACAATCTACAAAAATAGAAAATAYGCATTAGGAAGGACACATCTATCAATGATAAATAATATGTTGAAGGTTSGAAGCTCAAGTAATTGGTATTTCCAAGAGTATGGCTATACTCATGCCCACTCTTGAGAAAAATGTCAACCCATTTTTAGAGCATCTTGAATCTCATGAGAGTCTAAAATATCATGAGGATCTAAGGAAAGAAAAGGAAGAACCAAAGTTCAAAGGAGGGAACTGCAATACTCAATCTTTTTAAAGTCTATTTAAATTGGAAGCAAAGGTCAAGACCAATCCCTATGAAGGTGTGATAGAAATCGTTAAATTAACTCATTGGTTGCTATAACTATAAGTTTATTTTAGTGTGCATAATGTATGAGAGAAGCATAAAATATATTTTTCTAGACTCAAGCCATAAGACCATGTAAGTATTTGGTGGGAAATCCATAATGAGGCCCTTAGATGGGGTAAGCCTCAAAAGTAGCTAAGTGGGATGTATTCAAAAGATCCTATAGTCCTATTTTTACTCTATTGGGTATGAATATGACTATAGGATTGAATTGCATTATCACTAACAATGACATATACAAAATACACATGAGTACACTATAGATTTCCGTAAGAAAGACATTTAGTTGGGGGGGCTCAATCGACTCATCTTGAATATCTCATTCAAGCTAGGTCTATTATCAAAAAGATTGTAAGTTGCACTGGAGCCTTGTGCAATTACCACTAATGGAAAAAACACCAGGACAAGACCCAATGTCACCTTAGGAAAATTCTCGGGTGACCCATGGGGAAAGACAATAGAAAAGTCTAGAAAATCCCTAGGAGGTCACGATACAAGATCAAGAGTGGTCTAAAGGCTGTGAATGGATGAGGGAAATGTGAAGGTAAAGGTAAAGGGGAAATCAATTGCAACACAATGTCATTTATGCCAAGTATATATGAAATCTAGGAATAATATGTTAACCCCGCCACTGATCACTAATATGAATTTAAGAGTCTCGAGTAACAAGTGACCATAATTTTGTATTATAGTAATGTTAGAGTTGGCCGAATAAATGCATGTACCTGACAGGCTTAGGAAAAGAGGGTCCTCATAGGAGTTTCAGGTTGTTGTAGCCCTCAAATACACCTAAGGGGTTCTCAAGTCACATCAGTACGAGAGGGTAATTGTCCCAAATGTTATTTTTGGTGCACTACAACAACAATACAACCAATAGGTTTGCTCAGTTGTTTCAAGGATTCTAGGTGGTCTCCAAGATATGAGCACAATCGATATTAGTGTTTTCTGATGCACAATTGTTCAACAAGAGCCCCTCTATATACATCTAAGTACGACGAAGCAACTATAGTCTTCTAATATACGTCGAGGTACGTGAGAGAACTACAAGCCATCTGGATGTAGTGCTGGCAAAGTAACGACAACTCCTATGTTTATAGACGTCCAAAAACGTCTTTTCTAAGACCCCCAAAAAATTAATCCCACTTAGATGATTGTTCAATTAAGAACTTAGATATAATTGCAAAGAAAAGAAAGGTAAATCACTTTAATGAAAATGCCAAATGCAACAAGTGATTCAAACAATGATAGAAATTACTGGCAATTTACTTGAATATAGCTCTTTCTAAAGAAATGAGAAATTTAGCAATTGAAAAAGCAAGCTTCGAAGGCTATCTTAACCAAGTAATGATCTCTTTAAAATGATAATCACTTCAAATCAATGATATATATTTCAGCACTTAATCACCATGAAATTTCTTCAACAAGCAGGTTCCAATTCCACAATTTTCCACAAAAGACACTTAGCAATGAACCATAGAATTGCTTGAAGCATACACTAGATTTATGGGATTTTATATAAGATCGAAACCAACACTTAATACTTATCAAATTTATCGAACAAGTTCAGATTTATTTTACCATATATTAGATCTGAAATGTCAAAATAATACTCCCAAGACAAGGCCAAGATATTCAAAAGAAAACCCCCCAAGTAATCAACAATTTTTTCAATGAGTGAGGTCTGATTTTTAAAAGGTTTTGGAGCACTTTAAGAGTTATAACTAGATATGAAAAGTAAATTTGCAGCAGAGAAATCAGCTTCAAAACTACTTCAAAACCCACTATAAATCTTTTAGAAACTAGCTAGAACACCCTAGGAATACTACCCAAATGTTAGAAATAAGAACTAGCTAAAACTAGGCCCTAAAAGTTAATCAAATGCAAGCTGTCCTAATTATTAATTTTCTGCATAAAAATCCCTAATGGATGTAGCTTTTAACCATGTCCATACAGAAATTTAATCATCCAAAATGCAAGCTAACTATCTAGAGTGTTAGATCTAAGCATGGCCTACAAAACCCATATGCTAATTTCCTAGAACAATTTAGAAAAATGCTAAAACTAGAAACCTAGGGTTAGAAAAATAAAAGAGGAAAAAGTGAGAATGAGGGTTTAGAAAACGGGGAGGCTAGAGGACCCCAAAACATTGCCCCAAGGGCAAGGTGGCTCTCCCTAAGGGTGTGAAAGTGGATGTGAAATCAAAAATCCAATTTGATACTTTTTCACGTCTCCCAATGCAAGTGTTTTACTCTCTCCAATGTAGATCAATGCCTTATTCTCTTGGGCAATGGAGTAAAAAAGGATTGGAGAAGAACTAGAATATGTTGAAGTGAATCTCCCTTGAAGTTGTAGCTTGTCACTATCCTGCAAGAGAGCTAGAAGCAAAATTGTCTAGCTCACAAGAGGTCTTCAAAAGAGTGGATATAACATGCAAAAGGGTTGTTAGTTTTAACTAGTCCCTAATACAAGAATATATCCAAGAAACAACTCTCAAGAGGTGTAGTTTATTAGCTAGCTCTTGAAAATAGTTCCTTTAGATCCAAAATCATTCAATGAACACTTAGAATCAATATAAAGTAGATCTCACCAAAAATTTACTTGAAGTAGATAACATGAGCATTCAAAATTCATTAGGCAAGATCCATCACAAAACCCTCCAAGGAAAACACATCACATCAAGACACCAAGAGAAGAACCATAGCACAACAATGGAAAATAAAATAATAGTATTGAGGATAATCCAAAAAAAGGTCTCCCAAATGAAATCTCAAGTGATGGATTTATAGTCCTCGACTCACCTGGATTTTTCCACAAATCAACTAATTCTAGGGTTATCCTTTAAAATATTCAAGTTTTGTCCACTTATTAATCTCTTCTAGATATTTCCTAAACAAAATAATAATAAAATCCCATAATAAATATTTAATCCACCTAGGGATTATCCACAATAAATATTCCAATTTGAATAAAAGTCTCACAATAATTAATTTATCCCCTTTCAAAAATGATTTTGACTTCTTTGACCATGTGATTTGGGTAAAAAGGGGATTTTATAATAAATTTAAAATAATGTGGAAAATAAATTTCCACATGGCATCTTTGACCAAGAAAAAGGCCCAATGATTTCTCCTTGAAGCATGCAATCATCCTCTAACCAAGGAAAAAGTCCATTGATCCATTAAAATCCTCCATGAAGCTAGGGATTATCCTCCCCAAGTCTCACGATCTAGGAAAATATTCATTTGGTGATATGTAGTGAGCCTCCCAAGGCTATTGAATAGTCAAATAATTAATTTTCTTTCTCAATTAAGTGCATCGAACCTCCTTCTAGTGGAAAAATAAGTTCCAAGGCCAAATCAAACTTGATGATGTGAAAAATAATCTATCGGTAGATGACAAGTGGCTTGTATATCATAAAAAATTCTTGAATAAATCATCACCCAACTTTCTAAGGCCCAAAGTCATCCAATGATCCACAGAAACTGGCCAAATAGGGGTGACATCAAGGGTGATGTCACCCTAGAGCATGCAATGACCTGCCTCAAAATTCATCTAAATGATCTGGGAACTGGGTCGAGTCACTAAATAATGGTGATGATGTGGCCTGTGAAATATCGCGAGCATCCATCAAATGCAAATGTGTCAATCAACTGAGGGTTAGCTAACCCTAGTGATGCCCGACAACAACTCAAATAATAATAACCTTTAAAAAATCCTAGAATGTCTGAATGGCATGATACTTGGTGAGAAATTGCAAGAAAAATTGAAACATGTGTGTCTACAAGGAAACAAGTCATGTCATCATGATAAGATAATCAACGTAATATAAAAGTCATCTAAACCAGACCATTAAGCCCCATATTCATATTTTTTCACAAGCTTAGGAAGGTTATACAACTTAGTAAGTCACGATATGAAATGATATTAGAGACCCAGAGAGACTAGAGTAACACCTAAGTATTAAATTTTTTTCCCAAAGATTGTCTCTTCGCTGCCTTATAATGATTATGAGATGGTCATGGGGTTAGACTTCAAGGTTAGGCAACTAATATACAAGGGACCATAGTATCTCATTCATGGGTGCCTTTGATGAGGGTAGACCACACACTTGGCTCCTATTATTTTACTTTTTCCGCGTCCAACCATAGGAGATAACCCAGAGAATATGTAGCACTCTGGCAATATTCCTATGATTGACGACCCTTTATTTTTATTTTTTTATTTTTTTTCTTTGGATAATTCATTTTTTTTTTCTTTTGTCCTCTCATGTTGAAAAACACATGCTTAAATTCTTCAAACACCCCAGATACTATGTAACCCCCTGGCGATGTATTAACAAGTGCTATGGGACTGGGTGAGCCTCTGAGCAAGTAACCAAGATAGCATTTTTCTAGTCTCCCTCTAAGCCTAAAAGATCCTTCTTCCCATAGAATGAGGAACGATCCCTTCTTGGGTCAGTTTATATAACCTAAAGAAATGGATAGGACATGGATTGATGAGATGGAAAGTGGTAAGTATGACTGGGAACGGTACGATGAAAGATTCAAAACAAACCCTAGTAGTGCTCCATTTTCCCCAAGAGTAACCTAATCCCCCAAGAACCTAAGATAACAAGTGAATTTATGATAGAGGAAGAAGTATAACCAACGAGCTAACGACTAGTAGTTATAAGGGACTGTCTAGGACAAGCTTAAATGCCTTCGATATTAAATTGATACTCACCATGATGAAGGACTGACCAACTTGCAACATGCTTCTCAAGGATGTCTGACAGGCCCATCCAAATGTCATGGGTTTCATATGTTGCTCATGCCACTAAGTGATGCTTACACTTTTAGGGAGGATCAAGAGTTCAAATTTACACGTACATGCACATCTTCTAGCTTTCCATGTCTTTAGCCTGGGCACCTTTAGATGTTCTTTCTGAAATAGTTATCCACTAGTGGGGGGACAAAAAGGTCGATTGAGCCCCCCCAACTAATTTTTTTTCTTATAGAACTCTACAGTGTGTGTGTGTAGTTATCTCGAGGTTGAGGGGAACAATCAACTCATCCTATGGGACTACTCTAATATATATTGGATCATTCTTGTATGTGTGTGTGTGTGTGTGTGTGTGTGTGTGTGTGTGTGTGTGTTAGCAAGTAGAGTTTGCAATACAAGAATGATCCAATATATATTAGAGTAGTCCCATAGGATGACTTAATTGTTCCCCTCAACCTCGAGATCACTATGCTTACACAGGTGAGGATTTGGTTATGGGCACCTTAGAAGGTGAGAAGCTAATACCTTCATTCCCACCCATAAAGACCTAGATGTTGTCATTAGGACCTTGTGGGGTATTCATAATAATATAAGAAGGAAATTGTGATATTCAATCTTGAGTCCATATATGATCCCTATGTGTAGGCCCAATTAATTTAATCTAACAATGAAAGGGGGTATATGAAGTGTTTTGAAGCAATCAAAGTAGTATGGAGCCTTCAATAGAAGCAATACGAAGGGGAAATGGAAGAATAAGAATACTACCACCACTTCACATGTGTACTTCAAGGATTCTAATAAGCATTATAACAATTGCAACATTGATGGTCATAGTTAGGAAAAATGTTGAAAACTACATCCAGAGTTGAATCCCAAGTATAACTTGCAAGGGTAGTCCCAAAAGAAGAATCTTCTAGTGTAAGTGAGAAAGTTGATCTAAAGTATCTTAGAAGTGGATGCTTATTGTTTTTGCACAATATTACAAAAGGAGATGGATGTGAGTATATTTTATCATAAAAAGGAGAAGGATATGATGAAGTTATTGCACATCAATATTTAGATCAATAAGAATAGGGTATAGGCATTGTTCGATTCTAGTTCACATGCCAAACTCATTGTAGAGGGCTCGATAAGTAAGCTTGGTTAAGATATGCATGATTTCCCTCATACATACCCTTTGGGTTTGGGTGAATAAGTATGTAGAGTTGAAATTTAACAAGTGATGTAAGCTTAGCTTTTCTATTAGTGAAAAATTTATTGACGATATATAGTTTAATGTGGTACCTCTTGATGTATATAGTGTAGTGTTTGGTAGCCCCTACATGTATATAAACGATGTTGTCTTTATGATAATTTCAAACCAATACCACTTGATCAAGGATGCTAATCTAAATTTATCTTCAATGCACGTAAGGAGAAGTTGAATATATTTGTGGTGAGTTCCCATTAATCTAATATATTGACTAGCTCAAACAAGAATTATGTACTTATTTCCTTGAGACATGACTAGAAAGACACAAATTTAGTAGTTACGAAGGAATCCTTTGAAGGATGTATGAAA
>ML843331.1:42428-81150 GCA_009831015.1 Picea engelmannii
TCCCCAATGTTTCAACTTCTCTCCAATCCGTTTCTCCTTCTTTTCTTTATTTGTTTGTCTTTTCTCCCACGTGGAAAAGGTATTATGAGAGTCTCGTTATTCCTTTACGTACTAAAATATACTACATGGACATCAAAATGGACATCAATCATGATGGAATGGGGCCCTTCATGCCAACGAGTCGATATACTTTGTCCTCCATATCCTTAAACAATGCCTGTGCTAACCATCTTTGATCCTGTGCCGATAACCAATTGTTCGTGTTGGATTCGATTTAGATCAATAAGTGATTGCAAGAGTTGTTGAGAAAATATTAATAATACCAAGTACCTCACCATGAAATTACCTATTCATTTTAGTATGGATGGAACTTAGAGAATCCACATTGACGATAGATATCTAGACAAGATTAATCTCAATAGTTGGTACCCTTTTCTCCATATTGATGACTCATCACACCAATTGAAACATGCAAGATGCTTGACCAAGTAGTATTAGAATATTTGATATCATCAAGCCTGGATTGAGGAATAAGAGACTTGGAATATTTCCTTCAAGATGAAGGAAAGCTTGTATAAGTGGTATGATGCATTACATCCATTCATAGATTCATTTGTCATAATATATTTAGACAACATATTGATATTTAGTTCTACTTGGGAGGAGCATTTTGTACATATGAAGCAAATGTTGGAGACACTAAGGAAACATCGATTGCAACAAACATAAAGAAGCATGAGTTTGATAGGAAATCCTTGGTGTACTTGGGACATGTGATTGGTGGAGGTGAGATGAATATAGATAAAAAAAAATATAGAGACCATTCTTAAATGACCCACTCCTTTTAATGTCATAGAAGTTAGAAATTTTGTGGGAGCTTCCCAATATTTATGAAAGTTGATATCATCATTTTCAATGGTGTCAACTCCATTTCATGCTATAATATCCAATGGTTGTTTCTAATGGGGTAGGAATAAACAAATATCATTTGAATGACTGAAGTGTAAGATTAGTCAATCCTCGTTCCTAGTGATATCTAGCTTGCAAAATTCATTTGAGGTAGAAATTGATTCTATTAGGCATGTTATGGGAATGATGTTAATGTATGGGGGAAGAATTATCTGCTATTATTCGGAGTTATTCTGTGGAGAGATATTGAACTTCCCTACATATGACAAGGAACTCTATGCATTTGTTCCTATCTATTAGGTAAGGGGCCCATCATCCATACGGATCACCAACCTCTACAATACTTGTTGACTTGACCTAAGATCCAACAAACAAGACATTTTAAATGGATGGGATTTTTGTGGAAAATTATATAGTGATTAAATATAGGAAGTGAACTGCTAACAACATGGATGATTTTCTATGCTGACTATGAACATAAAAAATTTCATCTCTAGAAACATTATAAACGTGGATACATTCACCCATGAAGAAAATAGAGAGGATTACATTGAAGATGGGGATTTCATGAAGGTGTATCAATAGCTACAAGGACACGATGAATAAGAATATGTTGATTACCATATCCAAGATGGAGTACTCTACAAGATGGTGAAGCTTTGCATACCAAAGGAATACATAATACGATTGATATGGGAGGCTCACACCTCCAAGGTTGTTGGTCATTTTGGTATTGGGGAGATTATGATTAACTTGAAAAAGTATGTTTATTGGCCCAAGATGCAAAAAACAAATAGACCAATTATCTTCAATACCTACAACAATGCATTTGTGTAACTTATTTCCATTTCTCCACTCTTTCATTTCTATCATGTAGTTTAATTAGTTCACAGAAGGATATTGGGACCTAGATTAGCTTGATTTCCTTTGTTAATTTTAGTTTACTTATTTGATGGAAAACAATAGTGAATAACCCTAATTGACATACAACCCTTAGATATAACTACTAAGATTAAAACCCTAATTAATCTATAGGCCTTTCTCCCTTCTCTTTTCTTCCTCTCTTCCTCTCTCATAGAGTTACTCAATTTTCCCCTAAAACCAAGTGATGAATCCACTCTCTCTATCCTTCTTGTGGTAGCACAATCCTTATTTCTAAGGGATTTTTCAACGATGCAAATTTTATTATTTTTAAAATGCTCATAAAAAACTAGCGAGTAATTGTTTTTTTCCAAAACCCCAAATTATTTTCCTATGTTAAACCTTGTTAAAAAACTCCACTTCATAATCTCCCTAATGTGTGCATGAAGTCATGTAGGAAGAACTCAAAGCAAGGAAAGATCATTTAATTTTGTTATCTAGAATATTTAAAATGACATATTCTATATTTAGAAAACACATTATAAAACATATAACTATACAAATTAGAAATTGAGTTGCAACAAAAAAAAATAAAAAAATAAATTAATACTATAATGAACTAAATTAAAAATAAAAAACTAAGTTCCAAAAAAAGACAAGCCATTAATACTCAAATATAACTGAAGTAAAAAAAACCTTATAGACATATAGAACAAGCCATGAATACTCAAATATAATTGAAGTGCAAATTAGAAACTAAGTTGAAAAAAAATCCTTATGACCATATAGAGCAAATTATTAATACTCAAATACAACCGAAATAAGAAAGTTCCACTCATACTAACATATCAATTATTGATTTGCAAATTTAATATTTGTTAATGATTTTTTTTGTTGAATCTCCATTTTACAAGTATTTGAGTCAGTTATTTGCATTCTACATTTCACATGCAAAACATGGAGTGCAGAGTCAACCATATATTTGACCTTCTGTTTTGCATCCATAGCCCGTATACCACATTCCGCATGTGGGAATTTTCCAATTTGTTCCTTGTGCACGAACTTGTATTATGAATTCACATCATGCTTAAGGGAGTATGGAGTGAAGATACCCTTGACTCATTGAGTTCCTACCTCATGCATTTCGCATGCAAAATGTGGGGAATTCCTACCTCCGACTTTGTTCATTTTCATTTATGTCTTGTCGACATGGTCATTGTGTTGCATTTAAGGAATAATAATAATAATAATCTATTTTTAAGGTCACGACCAAGCCAGCACACCAAATTGGTGTATGAGACCCCCTTGTTTGTGGGACAAGGGACCCCTCTCTTCCCAGCGATTTGACTGGTAAAGTCTACAAAGTTATACATACCCTAACCCCCCTTTGGATTTGAACCTGTGACCTATTAAGAGGAAACACATGTTCTTAACCATCAGGCCCACTCAGACTGTATTACTATCCTATATTCAAAAGGGTCCCTTAAAATATAATATCAAATATCTAGGGCGGTGAGAATTTATTGAAGAGCATCATGCCACACATATTTCATGGATATATGGATAAACTTGATACCTTGTTATTTGTTATTTATTAGGGTATCTTGCCTAGGGTTCTACAGTTGAAAGGTGAATAATCATAGATGGTCTCTAGATGTTGAAGTTTTGTAAATTTGGGTAGTCATTCTCTACAAGGAAGTACAAGAAGATCCATATGAACATTAAAGAAGCCTCAGGAAGAGAAGTTGGCCTCACATATAAAAGACATAAAATAATAAAGTGAAATTGAAGACCTAGAATGAGAAGTCAGCTTCACAGGAAAAGGATTAGTATAAATACAGGTTGGATCATTTCATTTGGACATACATACAAAGTTCTCCTTCTGTAGTGCACACTAGCCAATTTCATCTTCCCAGTTGCAGTTCTTGGTCTACTTGCTTATGCACTATCTTGGAGAGGCGCAAGGCTTGGAGGATCTTTCTCTTCTTTATTATTGGTCATATTATTGAGGTGCTGGCTCTTGGATATTCTAGGCTTGGGGAGGATCTTGTTTGTATGGTATTTTGATCTAGTGATGGCGATGTACTAGTAATACGTTAGACTAAATTATTCTATAATAAAGGTTCTTGGGTTTTTCTCCCAAGGTTGGGTTTCCTAGGATAATCTCTTGTGTTCTTGTGTCTACTATGCATGGTTAATATATCTAGATCTTGATATTTCCGTTGCATTGTTATGGTTGATATTCTCAGTGTATATTTATACTATGATAACTATGGTATGAAAGTGAATCTTGTTTTGAAATCATAAGGAAATAACTATCAATATTTGAGAATAAAAAAAATCAACATGGTATTGGAGCTTTGTTGAAATATTACCACTGCACAGTTTACTGTGAAGACATGAACTTGTCAAACTCGTTGAGAAATTATTCAGAATTCATTGGATCTAACTCCACCATTGATCAACTCACCTTGCTCCCGTGCATTCAGTGCACCTATTAGAATTCAGTTTGGTGAAAGTTGAAATTTCACCCTAAAACCCACTACGACAATTGCAACAACATTTTGTAAAGCTTGCTGAGAAAATTATTGGGCTGAGTAGGGAATAATTTTAGCATACACTAGCTTGCCTTGCCCTAGCGCACCTACTGCACTTCACGGTCTGACAATCCATCAAAATTGAAATTTTAGGGTATTCTTTTAGGATATTGACATTTTTCCTAACATTGAACCTTATGATTTACATTATAACTTCTTCTTGTCAAGATGGTATCCAGTTTCATATTAGAATACAAGATGGATGGTGCTACAAATTCCAGAGGTATGTACTTGTATATGTTTCCAAGTTATATCATTTAGCAGAGTATGAGGGTGTTTTTGGGGATGTACAAAGGACCTTGTCCAAGCAATGACCCAAAGTGATCTTGGATCTAGTGCATCAGAGGAATAACACACCATCCCTAGCAATTAAGACTCTAGGTTCTAGGTTTGATTGATGCATTATGATTTTCTTTCTTTTTAAGTATATCAAGTTTAATACTTTTTGTATGTCAATAAAATGTTGTAGCTATATTGACAACAACCTTTAGAGGCCTATTACTCCCTAATACTACTATTATGATCATTATGCAAATGCTCATATTTAGTACTATTGATGCACTTATTTACAACATGAAATTGATCTCTTCTAAGAGACATTATTGTTTGTTGTCTTTGTTCAAGGTAGGTTACCTTGTAAATTCCATGGAGGTTACCATGGAGATGTTCTTTTTTTGTTCCTGGAAGGTCACCACAGAGGAATGATTGGTAACAACACTAGAGAAGTGTTGTTCTTGTTCTTACTCTTTCTCTTATTTCTTATTTTTGTTCCAGGCAGGTCACAAGTGATAGCTTTGAGAGGGTGCTATAGTGACGATTGTTCCTGTTCTTTTTTTTTGGTTCTTATTCCTATTTCCTTAGCATAAGAATGTTGTTCTTGTCTGCTATTTTCCCTTATTATTGCTCTTGTTCTGGGCAGGTCATAGGCGATAGCTCTGAGAGGGAACTATAGTGATGGTTGTAGGAGGAAACATATTAGATGGTCTCTATTTTTAGATTTGGAGCAAACTATCCAAATATAGATTTGTGTACATGACAGTATACATCCATGTATCGAAGGCAAAGAGGACGAAGTTATAACCCTTTGGAAGAAGGATACTTTTGTGGTATATAGAGTGTCTCACATGGATATTTCTAGTGGGGAGTAGAAGGCTCTGAAGGATGACCATGCAATCCATTATTCCGTCCTTCAAAGTATTAGGAGGAGTCAGTAGAGACAACCGAGATAGTGAATCTACCTAGAGATGTTGTAGTGACTAGGAAGATGCCAACATGATTTCATGATACTATACAGGATGCAGAGAGGCATGCAACTCTCATTGACACTTTCAGGGAGAGAAAATGACCTCTGATGTTCTCGAGTTATATGAAACAAATCAGTTATGAGGAGGAGTAGGTGGCTCCACCAGTGGTGAGGTAGATGGCCCCACAAAGTACCATCTCAAAGGGAGCTAGAGTTTAGAGGGAGTCAACCCTTAGAATATAGTAGGGATGAACAACCTCCTAGGAACATTCATAGGATATTAAACTTTAGAGGAGGTTAGAAGATGAAAAAAGATAAGATGGCTCCAAAGATTGTACAAACTCAAAAGGAGTCATGTTTTATAGGGAGCATGGTACTCTAGTATTGATGGATACTTTATGAGATTGGTTTTAACAAAAAATGATGCATATTTCAACCTTTACCATAAGGTTTTCGATGGTGATACGTTGATCTTGGTGCTCATGATCCGAAGCAGAGTGGCTCATTGTCAAGTGCAAGTCGGAGTTGACCTTAAGAGTGCGAGGTGGAGGATATTGGATAGATGTACTATTTCTTGGGATTGGAGGTGTGACAGAGATCATATGCTATCTTCCTCAGTCAGGGGACACCGATGAGGTTAGATATGATAGACTGCAAGTCCATTTCACCTATGGAGACAAAACTAAATAAGTTGAGTCATTCTACTTCAGATTCATATTTGGTGCATCCTACAATGTATAGGCCGTGAATTGGATTCTTGATGTACCTGGTTAACACTATGTCTAAGATTTTCCTTGAAATAAACACCTTGAGCCAGTCTATAGTAGATCTAAGACAATACCATTGGGTTGCATCAAACCATGTGTTGAGATACCTACATGGTAGAATTGGATATGGCCTCAGATATGTCTCAGATGGTGAAGTGAAGGGATATACGGATTCTAACTGGGTAGGGAGTGCAATAGATAGATTGAGCACCTTGGGATACTTATTAAACTTGGGATAAGTTATGATTTTAGGAAATAAGGTATATATAGCACTCAATACAACATATATAGAGCATGTCATAGCTAGTGTCACAAGTCGTGAAGACATGCGGATTTAGAATCTTCTTACATGACTTCATTGTAGACATGGTGCAGAAGGGAAAAATAAATCTCCAATACATATCCAAAGATGAACATATTGTAGATCATCTGAACCATGATATAGAAGGGAGCAATGAAGCTCAAGTATACAGAGACGAGCTTGGCATGATGCAGAATATCTCCTTCACTAAGAGGTAGTGTTGATGTTTTGGGAAGCATTGGGCATACATTCTCCTCAGATGGCCATGTGACTTGGATAAGGAGAATGGCTGAGGCATAGTCTTTATCCTTTATCATGTGACTTGACAAGGATAGACAAAGACTTGAGGTGTTGATTCTTTTCCATATGGTAGTATTGGGCTGACATTCTCCTCTGATGGCTATGTGACTTGGATAAGGAGAATGAAAAAAATTCTCCTCAGATGGTCATGTGGCTTGACTAAGGAGAATGGTATATTCTTCTCATATGGCCATGTGAATTAGCTAAGAAGAATGTCCCAAGTGTAGTCTTTATCCTTGATCATGTGACTTGACAAGGATCGATAGAGACTTAAGGTACATATGCATCAAACAAACATTCTCCTCTGATGGCCATGTAACTTGGCTAAGGAAAATGGTCTAAGGTGTTGATGTTCTCCAAGCATTAGCATTAGGAAGACACTCTCCTCTGATGTCCATGTGACTTGGCTAAGGAGAGTAGCCCAGGGTGTTGATGTCCTCCATGTATTAGCATATGGCATTCTCCTTTGATGGCCATGTGACTTATATAAGGAGAATGGATCAATGTGGTCTCTATCCTTGATCATGTGACTTGAAAAACGCAGTTGGATACTTTAGATGCTATGTGGGAGAAGCATACATAAACTATGTGCTATGTGGGAGAAGCATACATAAACTATGTGCTATGTGGGAGAAGTATACGTCAACTCGGTGCATTCCAAAGAAGAATACATCAACTAGACTCAAGGAAAACCTTTCTATGATAGAAGAAATCCAAGTATGGAGAATTCCTCCCTCGTTGAATGGGAGTGTTGAATTTTTAAAACTTCGGGAAATCATTCTCCACAAGGAAGTACAAGAAGACCCATCTGAACATTAAAGAAGCCCTAGGAAGAGAAGTCGACCCCACAAGTAAAAGATAAAAAATAATAAATTGAAATTGAAGAACCAAAGTGAAATACATGCTAGATCATTTCATTTGGAAAGACAAACACAATTATCCTTCTGTAGTGTGCACTATCTAGTTGTATCTTCCTATTTTTAGTTCTTGGTCTACTTACTTATGCGCTATCTGGGAGAGGCACTAGGCTTGGATGATCATTCTCTTGGTTATTCTTGGTAATATTACTGAGGCAATATCTCTTGGAGACACTAGGCTTGGGGAGGATCTTCTTTGCATGGTATTTTGATTTGGTGATGGTAATGTACTGGTAATATCTTAGATTGAATTCTTATATAAGATAGGTTGCTGGATTTTTCTCCCAAGGTTGGGTTTCCTAGGATAAATTCTTGTGTTCTTCTGTCTACTCTGCATGGTTAATATTTCTAGATATTTCTATTTCTGTTGCATTGTTATAGTTGAGATTTTCAATGTATAGTTATTCTATGATAACCATGGTATGAAAGTGAATCTTGTTTTGAAATCATAAGGCAATAACTATCAAGATCCAAGAATCAGAAAAATAAACACTAGAAAGGGTCGTGAACCTTATTGTGGAGATACATTGAATAGTCTAGCTCAACAAGATAAGGAATTTCATTGGTCTTCAACTTATAGGTAGTATTTAAAGATGGAGGAGAGATTGTACAAATATTGTAAATTATGGACGTTAGGTTTTTCTAAGGTTAGTTTCAAATGAATTATATAATTTCTGAGAGGTCACCCATGGGTATTCCAAAAATTTCAATTCTAAGAACCACATTCTGAAAGTGAATGTTGGTTATTTTTCTCTTGCTACCATTCTTGGGATGACCTAGGTTCATATCTACTATGGCTTACAACAAAACCCTCTAAAACTATCGACCCTCCTGGAAAACCAGAAGGCAATGCAGTACACGGGGTGCACTGCGCAGTCTCACCTGAGATAGTTCTATGGGTGGCTACAACTTTCAAGTGCTTGCAACCTGGGAATGAGTGGGGATAAGGAATTGAACCTTGTGATCTTTATTTATTTATTGTAACATCCATCTATGCTAAGTACTTTGTCATTCTAATTCATGCAGGTAAAAAAATAAGATCTATCTACCTCATCAAACATTCATCTAAGATATAATCATTAACAAAAAATATATAGAAATGAATCATTCAAATAACACATAAGCTACTGTGGTTCACCCCCTCCTGGGCTACGTCCACAAAGATCTGGCTCTTGGGATCTTTTATTATTGTTATTTCATCTATGGCGCCACACACAATATAATTCTCCCTCAGTTGGATCAAGATATTTAATGAGACGGACTAGATCACACCAGGCTCCTCAGCTTGTTATCTAACCCTCAAGATCTAACCTCTTTTCTTTCTTCAACTCAACAACTTACAAAACAAACTCAGATTTTATAGTCATTATTACATTATGGAATTACAATCACATCGAACCCTATCCAACGCTTCGAACAACCTCGACCTAGACCTCCTACATACCTATTTATGCTTATTTTTGGCTCATCAGCCACTACATCTTCTTAGAAAAACCCTATCCCTAGCATGGTTCAGTCTTCTTGTATGCATGCCTTGCATGCTTTCTTCCTTTGCATGCGATTTCCTCTGCACATGCTTATTTTCGTACCAGTTGTATTTTCCTTATTTGTGCTTTATTCTCCAAAATTATCCTTTTCCCAAAATGGGCCTACGACCAACAAGCCCCCAACACTGACATTGTGAGTCATCCCAAGTCACTTCCTTACTCCAACATCTATCACTGCTTGCACCAGGGTGTCATACAATTCAGTTATTCTTTGACACTGCACCTGAGCTTGACTGCTCCTTTCGACCATGTTTTCCACCAGCTGTGCGGTAACTTGGTTTTGTAGCCGTTATCCTCCTTCCAAGCCTATTCGATCTATGTTCATATTTTATGCATCGATATTGACGACCAACAACTCTGCCTTTTCTTGTAGGGTCTCCAACTGATCATGTCGCACTATCTTCTGAGCTTGTACTGCCTTCTCCTTGGCTTGTAAATTCTTCATTTTCGTGGTCATATTGATCTTCTCCGACAGTGACATCATCCTCTGTTGTTGTTTGACATCTTCCATTGCTGCATGCAATTTTTCCTCCTTCCCCTGCAGCTCTTGTAAGCTCCCATCCTCTAAAATATGTTCCATAGTTGGACACTCTTCTCCAGCAACTCTTTCATTCTGTGTATGTTTTATGCATTGTTCTCTATAGAAGCTGTTGCATCCTGCTCTCTTTGCACTCTGACTTCTGGAGGAGTCATGGGAACTGTGCGATCCTCCAGTTCTTTGATATGTTCTTTATACTATTTCAGAGTCTACACTATCTTTCTCATTTTCTCTTGCAATGAGGCTACCTGTACTCCTTCACTATCCAAGATAGCTTGAAATACTTCTTGAATTTGGTTCTCCATCTCGTCCACTATTTGTTGCACCATCTTTTTTTTCTGCCTTTTCTAGATAAGTGCCTCCTTTAGGGAGGTGTTGTCTTCCTATACCAATTGTAAGTTCATCGCATCAAACCTTTCTCTGGACTGAATCTCTTGCATGACGCTCACTTGTAATTTATATATCACTTTAATTGGAATCTTGGACAATGTCAAGTCCAACATCTCAATGTCTTTCAGGGGCCTCTATTTTTTCTCCTCATCCATAAACAACATCTCATGAGTGATGATAAAATTTATGCTCCCCTACACTGTGATCTGCATTGTCTGTCCAATCGGTGCCCCTTCTTTAGCTGGCATTGTTGTCTTCTATTGTTGTTGTTCTGACCTGATCCTCAACTGCTCCAACATAGTTTTCACTTCTTGTATTTTCTCCAAAATTGAAGCCCTGCTATTTTTGACGTTTTCCCACACCTCTGAGAGTCGATATTCCACTGTCATGGCTATCAACTCCACATCATCTGCCATCAATGATGTTTCCATTGGTTTATTGTAGGCCTTGGCCTTATTTTTGGAGCCACTTTCTTGCTCCCCTGTTCTCTTCCTTTGGGCCTCTGATGGCTCGGATGCTTTTGGCATCTGTGTATCCATTCCTATAGCCTTCCCTTCTCCTTCTTCCATGGAAATTTCTTGTGCCTCCATTTGCATTTATTCTACGCGCACTTGTCCTGTCGCTCCTCTTGTTGCCTGCTCCGTGCGTTGTAGTCCCTGTTTAGAACCACACTGTGATTTATTCTTTGTCTTGGTTTTCTTCTGTATGGGACTGCTTCCCCCTTCTTTACCTAGTGAAATATTGTTCTTTTTTCTTGCATTATTTGTGCATGTCTGCTGTGTAGAGATTGTTCTATCATGCATCCTAGTTTTTCCTCTTAGCACAGTCTTTGGGATTGTTGGCATTCTCCGCTCCTCGGGTCATTCCCAGACCTCCATCTGAATGTCCTGCATTGTCATGTAGTACTTCAGCTGCAACCACTCCTTGGCTAGATCCCTCTTTTCTTGTAGCCACATACTATGGAGCGATGTCAGGAAGTTCACTATTTGTGCAAACTCCTAGACAATTTATGTTGGAGTCCTCCACATATCTGCTAACATGTTATGGATCTCCGTTAGGTACAACATGAATACGTCGTTGTTCAGTTTCTTCTTCTTAGGATCTGTTGTGTTGTGAAGAGATGTGTAGCGAGCCACGCCACATATTCATGTCTTTGGAAACAACAAACTGTATGTGGGTTCTTGCCATCCCATGAGTGCAATGAATATGAGTAACCACAAATAGTGGAACTTAGAGCCCCAGTTTTGTGCGTCCTTTCAGTCCTCTAGAAATGAATTTAATAGATATGGGGCCCAACTTATCGAGCTCCCCTTCATGCACTGTGCCACAACTGCTACTACTCCTGTGGGTACTTACTCCTTCCTACACTTTCACATTAACTTGCAACCTAAAAATTGTGTTGCAAATTGTGTCACAGGATCGTTGATGTCATCGATCTCGATTCCCCTGCTACCCCTCTTCGTGCCGTATTTATCTTTGATTTCATCCAAAATGGATTTCTCCTTAGTTTTATCCTCCAAGTATTGTTCTGATTTCTCCCCATCCATGGGTAGCCCTGTGATTGTTGCAATGAGATCAACATTAATAGGCATTGGCCTATACATCCATAAGATTCCTCCATGCACTCGTGCTAACAACTGCTTTACACATCTGTTGATGTGTTTACCACACCCAAAGTGCAGTATATATAATAAGTTCATTATGCATGTATTGTACAACCCTAGGATCCACTACACATGCTCCAACAATGGCACACCCGATGGGATTTCTCCTATGCACTCTAGGTAACTCTGTGCTACGAAGTATGATAATTTATTGTGTCAGACACATCATGGTTGAAGTATTTGAGGGCATCGAATCCTCCTATCATTTCGTCATCTACCTTAACAACTTCATGGATTTTCGACATTACTATTGCTAGTTCCGCCTGTGTGTGTTGTACACCTTGCACACTACTTTCTGTTCACGCATTCTTTTTCCCTTGTTGGCATGATACCCCAACTGCTGGTATATCCTGGAGCCCTATTCTTTGCTATTCTTCTGGTTCTGGGACCCATTGAGTCAAACCCGTGGCCTATTCTTCTTGCTGCATCCCTTTTCCCCTAGACACATCAGAGTCCTCTTATGGTTGCTCGACCTCCAGTGCGAGGTTTTTCTTCTCCTCTACATGCATTGTGGTTGACTCATACTCTGGTGTGTGGATTTTGTCCACATACACAACTTTTGGCATCTCATGTGTTCCGGTTTGTGGCACCCGGGTACTACTTTGCATGTTTTGTCAATTTCTTCTCGATGATCCAACTCTCGATGGTGACATGTTGATGAAATTCGGACTGTAGACTTCTAAATCTCCAGGTTCTATCACAAATTATCCCTCTCTTTCTCTACCACTCGACTCTGCATTCTACTCTTTAGAAAATAATACAGTAAGCCATTCCCCCCCTTTTGCGACTTTATAACATGATGAAGAAGTGACATTTGTCACGTTTTCCATTTTTTTTGTGTTTCCTGCATGTTGTGCCTTTCTACTCATTAAATTCTCTCATGCGTGCAGTGTTTTCAATCACTGGTTTTCTTGCAACACACTATTTATTCTACCAGTTCTTCTATCAAAACCTTCCATGCCTGTCAATCTATTTGTAGTTTTATCCCCTTTTTACTTTTTATGGATTTTATTCTTTCTCCTTTTTATTTATTTCTCACTTTATCTCTCTTAACTTCTAATATAATACAATATGTACATATTTTCTTACTGCATTGTAACTTTCTAAGTACTAGGAGGTCGATTGTCCTTGTACAAATTCAGTCGACTCCCATTGATCATTCTTTTCAGTTTTGTACCTCCCAAATATTTCAACTGTACAAATCCCCCATCCATGACAATATTCACTTCATATGGTCCCAGCGAATGAATTCAAAATTTCCCTGGATGCTGAAGAAATTTACTGTCATATACCAAGACTAGGTCTCCCTTATTGAAAATATTCCTCTTGATATGTCTGTCGTGCCAAGATTTATCTCTTTCTTTATGTACTTCTTGGTGAAATACTCCTAGAATCCTATATTCTTCCATCTCCATCAACTGACTTATCCTTTCTTTTACTATGCCTTGTTCTTTCATGTTAGTAATTGTTGCGACGTGCAAACTAGGTACTAGAAATTCTAACAATACCACTGCTTCTTGTCCATACACTAACTTGAATGGTGTCTGTCCTGTCAATTTTTTGCATGTAGTCTTGTATGCCCACAATACTTCTGGTATCTTCAAGTCTGAATTGTCCCTATTAAAATTGTAGATCTTTGTCAAGGAATTTTATAGGATCTTATTAAAGGCTTCCAATATGGTGTACTCTTATGATGGTAGACTTCAAATTCCTTAGTCATAGCCTTGATAGTACTGTTGATAAAGTGAATACCCTGGTCACTCATCAAAATCCTAGGGAATCCAAATCTAGTGATCACTTTCTCAAACATGAAATATGTTGATGTCTCTGTGCCACAATATTTTACTGGTGTTGCTTCTACCCATCTTGTTAAGTATTGTGTCGCAGTAATGATATACCTTGCTCCTGATATTTTTGTTGGTGGGTTAATTGGTCCCATAAAGTCTATTTCCCATTTTTCGAATACACACAAGGTTACTTGTGGCCTTAGGGGAATCTCATCCCTTCTATTAGGTTTACCAACCCTTTGACATACATCACACCGCTAACAATAATCCTTAGCATATCTGTGAATGGTCGGCCACCATAGTCCTGTGCGCAATACCTTCTGCGCGATAGCTTTTCCTGTATAATTTCCTCCAGCTATTCCCTCATGAGCCTCTACCAAAATTCTTGGTTTTTCATGTTCTAGGACACATCTTATCAAAATTTTATATATGCCCATCTTGTATAAATGTCCTGCAATCAATTGATAGTTTGTAGCTCTAAATACCATATTTTCTTTTGCACAGTGTTAAAGTATTGTGGCACAGTCCCTCTACTCAAGTATTCAATGATGTTAGCAAAATATTCATCAACTACTTGGACTAAAAATAGTTGTGCATCAGGGAAGTTCACCTCTAAATTTGTAGGCTCCTCACAATTGGTGATTCTTGACAGGTGATCAAGTCTTGCATTCAACTTCATTGGTTTGGCTATCACTGCAAAATCAAATTCCTGAAACAATAGTAACCATGTACAAATCCACCCCCCCAACATTGACTTGTTGATTAGGTATTTGAGGGATGAATGGTTTGTAAACATTTTAAAGTTCTTTCTGATGTAGGAGCATCTCTCCATGTCAGCTATCCAGCCAACCAACCATGTCAACGAATTCAAATCGCGTGTTGAAGAGAGGCACAACTTCATTTGAAATCTGAATTGAATGTAATTAAATGTCTAAGCTGGTGAGATGTAGATCCGTGCCTTTGTGTAGGCTGTAGATAATGATGGCCTTTAATGTTTGTATGGCTGAGATCTAGATCCAGATGCTGGACTAGACAACCCATTCAATGTAATTGAATAGGGTAGGTAGGTTGGAGGGAAGCGCTCGAAGAGCCCCCTCAGGTAAAAGAGATTTGTAGTATCTCATTTTAGAAGTAAGTCGAGAGCCGAGAGTAAGTTGAGATAGAGTAGAGAATCTGCGAGTAGAGAGTAGAAGAGAGAAGATCCGAGACCTTGTTATAGGCCCTGCTCAGGAACACATTGTAAATACATGCATTTTCCATTTTAATATAAACACAAGTAGTTTTTCTTGCATTGCTGTGGGTTATGTGGATATCTGTGAGTGTTCCATTGTATGCTATGAATGTATGTTGTTCTCATGCATTTGTAGGAGTGTGTTTGATTTCAGGTGAAGGTCTTTGAGGCTTCAAACCAGGAGGGTGTGACAGAACACTGCGGGTTATGATAGCCGTGCACAGAGGTTGCACTTCTGAATTCTGCAGGTTCAAACAAAGACGTGCTGCGGCACAAGAACTCGAATCAACAACTCAGGAGAAGACCTCAAGGTTGCTAAATACCTTGGAGGCAAGGCTGTGTATGGGAGACACAGTTGCAGACAGAACTTAGCTGTGAGTTCTGTAAATCTATGCCAAGTGGGCATTGAGCACAGGCACAAGGTGCAGTTGGAGGAACTCTGTTGTGAGTTCAGACAGAAGCCATAATCACTGAGGATTCTGTGAAGCTCTGCCAGGTGGGCATTGAGCTAGTGAAAGGAGTGCACAGAGGAAGAACTCTGCTGTGAGTTCAGGAAGAAACAGAATCACTGAGGATTATGGGAGCTCTTCCAGGTGGGCATTGAGCGAGTGCATAGGTGCACAGAAGAAGTACATAACCATTGGAAGTTCTGAGAGGATACTCTGCCAGGAGGGCATTGAGATATTGTGCAGACAGGCACAGAAGAAGAGAACTCTTTGAGTTCTGGAATTTGAGGAAGAATCCACTGAGGGATCTTTAAAGGGTTACTGAACACCCTGAAGGCTCAGCAAGAAGTTTCTTGAGCAGAAGGATAGCTAGGAGGGCATCCATATTTCTCCATCTGAGGGAGAAGGGAAGAAAGAAAAAATCCCTTAGGGGTCTGAGTGGTTGAGAAGCTCAGGAGAGATAGCAATTTGGGTGTGTGAAGACCTTGCAGAGCCGTAGGAGTCATAAAGTCCCTTGAGGATTCAAGCGCAGAAGCTCAGGAGGGACAGTGCTTTCAGTGCACAGAGGCGAGGCTGCAAGGAGTGTAGAGGTTGAAGAACTCTTTGGAGGAGTTCAGAGTCTATAAAATTTCAGGAAGAATAGCGTCGTGGAAGAGCACAGGCGAGGCTTAAAGTCGAATATCTCGCAGAAACGAACCCAAGGTCGATGCCTTTAAGGAATTTGAATTTTCTCCCAAGTCTGGAAGAAGGAGTGCACAAGCTCAGGAGGGAGCATAACAACCATCAGATCTAGAGCAAGGAACCCGTCAGCCATTGGATCGGGTGAAGATGCTCAGAGTTTAGTCTCTGGAGTGTGCATAGAAGAAGAGATCTGGACCGTTGGAAGGTTTTCATGTCCAGGGAGAATCAGAGCAAGCACACAGAAGAGGAGATCGTCAGTTGTCGTATCTCACTCATATACCCGTCAGCCATTGGATCGGGTGAAGGCGCGCAAAAGTTTAGCCTCTGGAGTAAGCGCACAAGAAGGACGGATATGAACCGTCAGATCTTGAGAAAATTGCCCGTCGGTCGTCGGATCTGACAGAAGTTGCTTGAGGATTAAGCTCGTGAAATGGAGGAGAAATCCCGAAAGGAGGGTTGACTCATCGGGGTTTCGCATATCAGGAAATCGGAAGTCTCGATGACATGAGATCAAGAATTTCCATGGGAAATTACCCGAAATTGATCTGGACCATCCGTTAGTGGAGACACGTGGCAGAGATCGAGGCATCGGGAGTCGGGATATCGGCATTCCCGTGGACAGGAGATCGGGTAAGTCCACCTTGAAAACCCCGACACAAATCTGGGCCGTCCATCTGAGAGAGGACGCGTGTCACACGATTGTCCATTCTGGAGATCCGGGCACTAGACATCGGGATATCGGTGCTCAGGAAATCAGAGTTCTCGAGGTCGTGAAAGTCAGGACATCAAAAGTCTTGAAATACCGAGAGTTAACCAGGACCGTCCATCAGAGGAGGACGTGCGGCAGCAATCGAAGCCATCGGGGAAAGTCCTGATAGGAAGTCATCTATCAACATTCCGGTCATCGGGATATCGAGAATCCTGGTGACAAGAGGTTTGGGCATTTCGGAATCGCGAAGTCCAAAACCCTGACAAGGAGGAAGGAGCCATTGAGGAGCCAATTGTCATCATATCAAAGAATCAAGATTCGAGGGATCGACAATCCCATGGGAAAATGTTTCTCAACATTTGAAACCTCGAAGCCCCGATAGGTGGTATGACTACGGTCATATAGAGGGAGGTCGTATGGACCAAAAGGTGTAGCCCAGGGGACTAGCGGAAGCTGATGTCATATCAGAATATTGAGGATTCCAAGGACAAAATGTTTAGGCATTTCGACATTGCGATGTTCGAAACCCTGAAAGGAGACAAGGCTGCGGTCTTGTGAGATAGTGGTCATGTGGGCCAGGAGTCTAGCCTGGAGGGCTAATGGAAGTTGGAGTACATCGGGATTTTGAAGTCCAAAACCCCGAAAGAAGGATAAGGCTACGGTCTTATGAATTAGCGGTCACATGGTCCAGAGCATAGCCAGGAGGGCTAACGCATAAAGGGCGTAAATCGATGAAATTGCTCATCGGAGATCGAGAATTCAAGAGGATAGGAACTCTTGACGTCGGGGATCATGAAACCCCGAAACCTAAAATTAAGATCAGGGAAAGATCATGACTTAGTGCAGAAAAGATGTGTGGGTGAGAAGGACCTATGGATCGGGTTTTCACAGAGATTCCATTGGGAGTCCAAAGAGCCACTTCGGTTCAGAAGGGAACACTGAGCGATCCTTAAAGATCGGGAGGTCATGAACAGAGACCCTGTAGGGTATGTAGGAGCGTCGCACGTTCAAGTGGTATCAGAGCTAGAACTGTGTTTGTATATTTCAAGCAGAGGGAGAAGGTAAAGGAAGACAGAGCCTTGGAAACTCTGTGGTGGTTGTTTGTAGATAGGCAAGCAACGGTTAAGAAGACAGTCAGGGAGACTGTAAGATGAAGTTGGTAACACTCTTAGTGCAGAGTGACAGCAATAGGTTTTCTAGGAAAGCAGACAGAGATGAGACCATGGTTACTAAAGGCCATAGGCATGTTGGGAAGAAGAGCAAGGCAAAAAATATTGTAGAAATGGATAAAGAGCTCTATGAATTAAAGGCAGACATAGAAAATCTCGAATTGAAGATGCGGCAGGATAAGAGGTCGAGATAGATGCACGAATGGCCCATGAAGGAGCCAAAACCAAAATGGCCAGTCAAGGAGTTGATGGTCAGAGGGCAGCACAGGCTGTTAAAAAGATGGTTGAGGTATGTTGAAAACCTCAATGGACCAGGAGAAGAAATGGTTCAGATATGTGAACTAGAAACTGGGAGAGATCTCAGTGAAATGGGATCAGCTGAGGATCTCAAGAACTGCCAGGAGGGCAGAATAGAAATTCCATTTTTCCAGGTGGGAAAGGAAACAGAGATGGAATTAGTTGATTCCATGGACTACTAGGAGGGCACTAGAGACATCCCATATTGCCATATGGGTAGGGATGAGCAGGTGAGTTTTGATCAGCCCGATGAGCTGACAGAGCAGATGAGCTTAGAGGTGAGTTTGGATCAGCAGCTACAGTTGACTGAGGAGGAAGATCAGGATAATATTCTGATGATTGGGGGAATTGGAGTATTCCTACCATTTTCCCAAGAGGAGGCAGAAGTCTGTGTTGCAGATGGTGCAACAACAGTAGAAGAACAGTCAGCTGTGACTGTCAGGAAAGAAGAGGGATTGGAACAGACATTGGAAGCTGCCCAAGCAAAAACAGACAAAGAGGAGAATGAGCGTTCTAAGGAATGGCTCAATGATTTCGTCTAGGGAGATGAAAAGAAAGAAGCTGTAGCACTGAAGCTAGCAGTGAGGGAAGCCAAATGGTGAGCAGGCAGATTTATCACTCCATGGGAGATGGAGCTAGAGATGCTGGAGGATTGGCTGAACAATCCAGGACCAGCAAGAGAACTGATAGAAGTTGAGTTGTCAGAGAAGGTGACTGAACAAAAAGTTAGTCAGGAGGAGACTGCAGAGCTAAAGTCTGCAGCAGAGTGGCAACTTGAGAGGCCACAGATGAAGATGAAGAAGAAGGCATGGGAGATCATGATAATCTACCCAATTGCAGAAAATTTTTGTGGCTGGGGAGACTGCAAGAACAGGACCAGCCACTGGAGAAGCTGGATGAAGTGATCAAGGAGATCAGAAGGATGATGTTGAGGTTAGTAGAGACTGCCAGCGAGGAGCAGCTGAGCAGAAGGAAGGAAGCAGCAGCAGCAGCAGCGCAGAAGCAGCAACAACAACAGGATGGAGTGGATGAACAGCTCCAGAGGATGATTTGGGATCCAGGAGGATTTCCACAGCTGAGAGGGGAAGCTCATGAGCAGGAGCTCATGAATTTTGCAGCTGAGGAGTATGATGCAGGATCATCTCTCCACGTCAGCCAACTAGCCAGCCAACCACGTCAGCGAATTCAAATCACGTGTTGAAGAGAGGCGCAACCTCATTTGAAATCTGAATTGAATGTAATTAAATGTCTAAGCTGGTGAGCTGTAGAGCCATGCCTTTGTGCAGGCTGTAGATAAGATTGGACTTTAATGTTTGTATGGCTGAGATATAGATCCAGATGCTGGACTAGACAGCCCATTCAATGTAATTGAATATGGTAGGTAGGTTGGAGGGAAGCGCTTGAAGAGCCCCCTCAGGTAAAAGAGATTTGTAGTATCTCATTTTAGAAGTAAGTCAAGAGACGAGAGTAAGTTGAGAGAGAGTAGAGAATATGTGAGTAGAGAGCAGAAGAGAGAAGAGTCGAGACCTTGTTACAGGCCATGCTCAGGAACACATTGTAAATACAGGCATTTTCCATTTTAATATAAACAAAAGCAGTTTTTCCTGCATTTCTGTGGGTTATGTGGATGACTGTGAGTGTTCCATTGTATGCTATGAATGTATGTTGTTATCATGCATTTGTAGGAGTGTGTTTTATTTTAGGTGAAGGTCTTTGAGGCTTCACACCAGGAGGGTGTGATAGAACACTACAGGTTCTGATAGCGATGCACAGAGGTTGCACTTCTGAAATCTGCGGGTTCAGACAAAGACGTGTTGCGGCACAAGAACTGGAATCAACAACTCAGGACAAGACCTCAAGGTTGCTGAATACCTTGGAGGCAAGGATATGTATGGGAGACACAATTGCAGACATAACTTAGCTGTGAGTTCTGTAAAGCTCTGCCAAGTGGGCATTGAGCACAGGCACAAGGTGCAGTTGGAGGAACTCTGTTGTGAGTTCAGACAGAAGCTATAATCACTGAGGATTCTGTGAAGCTTTGCTAGGTGGGCATTGAGCTAGTGCAAGGAGTGCACAAAGGAAGAACTCTGTTGTGAGTTTAGGAAGAAACAGAATCACTAAGGATTCAGGGAGCTTTGCCAGGTGGGCATTGAGCGAGTGCATAGGTGCACAGAAGAAGTACAGAACTGTTGGAAGTTTTGAGAGGATACTCTACCAGGAGAGCATTGAGATATTGTGCAGACAGGCACAGGAGAAGAGAACTCTTTGAGTTATATAATTTGAGGAAGAATCCACTGAGGGATCTTCACAGGGTTACTGAACACCCTGAAGGCTCAGAAAGAAGTTGCTTGAGCAGAAGGATAGCCAGGAGGGCATACATATTTCTCCATCTGAGGGAGAAGGGAAGAAAGACAAAATCCCTTAGGGGTCTGAGTGGTTGAGAAGCTTAGGAGAGATAACACTTTGGGTGTGTGAAGACCCTGCAGAGGCGTAGGAGTCATAAAGTCCCTTGAGGATTCAAGCGCAGAAGCTCAGGGGGGACAGTGCTTTCGGTGCACAGAGGTGAGGCTGCAAGGAGTGTAGAGGTTGAAGAACTCTTTGGAGGAGTTCAGAGTCTATAAAATCTTAGGAGGAATAGCGTCATGGAAGAGCGCAGGCGAGGCTTAAAGTCAAAGAGCTCACAGAAATGAACCAAAGGTCGAGGCCTTTGAGGAATTTGAATTTTATCCCAAGTCTGGAAGAAGGAGTGCACAAGCTCAGGAGGGAGCACAACAACCATTAGATCTAGAGCAAGGAATCCGTCAGCCGTTGGATCGGGTGAATATGCTCGAAGTTTAGTCTCTAGAGTGCGCGTAGAAGAAGAGATCTGGACATTTGGAAGGTTTTCACATCCAGGGAGCATCAGAGCAAGCGCACAGAAGAGGAGATCGCCAGTTGTTGGATCTCACTCAAATACCCATCAACCGTTGGATCGGGTGAAGGCGTGCAGAGTTTAGCCTCTGGAGTAAGCGCAAAAGAAGGACATATCTGAACCGTTAGATCTTGAGAAAATTACCCGTTATTCATTGGATTTGACAGAAGTGCACGAGGATTAAGCTCGTGAACTGGAGGAGAAATCCCGAAAGGAGGGTTGACTCATCGGGGTTTCGCATATTGGGAAATTGGAATTCTCGATGACATGAGATCGAGAATTTTCATGGGAAATTACCCGTAACTGATCTGGACCGTCCGTTAGTGGAGACACATGGCGGAGATCGAGGCGTTGGGAGTTGAGATATCGACATTCCCGTGGACTGGAGATCAGGTAAGTCCACCTTGAAAACCTCGACACAAATCTGGGTCGTCCATCTGAGAGAGGATGCGTGTCATGCGATCGTCCATTCTGGAGATCCAGGCACTAGACATCGGGATATTGGCGCTCAGGAAATTGGAGTTCTCGAGGTCGTGAAAGTCGGGACATCAAAAGTCTCGAAATCCTGAGAGTTAACCAGGACCGTCCATCAGAGGAGGACGCGCGGAAGAAATTAGATCCATCGGCTAAAGTCCCGATAGGAAGTCGCCTATCAGCATTCTAGTCATCGGGATATCGGGAATCCTGGTGACAAGAGGTTTGGTCATTTCAGAATCGTGAAGTCTGAAACCCCGACAAGGAGGAAAGAGCCATTGAGGAGCCAGCTTTCAGCATATCAGAGAATTGGGATTCGAGGGATTGATAATCCCGTGGGCAAATGTTTCTCAGCATTTGGAACCTCGAATCCCCGATAGGTGGTATGACTATGGTCATATAGAGGGAGGTCATATGGACCAAAAGGTCTAGCCCAGGGGACTAGCGGAAGCCGACGTCATATCGGGATATCGGGGATTCCGAGGACAAAATGTTTAGGCATTTCGACATTGCAATGTTCAAAACCCCGAAAGGAGACAAGGCTACGGTCTTGTGAGATAATGGTCATGTGGGCCAGGAGTCTAGCCTAGAGGGCTAATGGAAGTTGGAGCACACTGGGATTTTGAAGTCCAAAACCCCGAAAGAAGGATAAGGCTGCGGTCTTATGAATTAGCGGTCACATGGACCAGAGCATAGCCAGGAGGGATAATGTGTAAAGGGCGCGTATCGGTGAAATTGCTCATCGGAGATCAGGAATTTAAGAGGACAGGAACTCTTGACGTCGGGGATTATGAAACCCTGAAACCCAAAATTAAGATCAGGGAAAGATCACGACTTAGTGCAGAAAATCCGTGTGGGTGAGAAGGACTTGTGGATCGAGTTTTCACAGAGATTCCATTGGGATTTCAAAGGGCCGCTTCGGCTCAGAAGGGAACACTGAGATATCCTTAAAGACCGGGAGGTCAGGCGCAGAGACCCTGCAGGGTATGTAGGAGCATCGCGCCATCATTTTCCAAGTAAATAGTGTCTGAACTTTTGAAGTGAATATACCATTTCCAAGCCTTCTCTTTCTGTAGTATTGTAATTCTTCTCTGACTTTGAAATATTTCTTCTTGCAAATGCTATAGGATGCTCTAATTCCCCTTCTCTTGGTTGCACCAGGATAGCTCCAAGTGCTATGGATCATGCATCCACATCCACATGAAATGTGTTTTCCCAATATGGGAATACTATAATAGGTGTTGTTACCAACTTCTATTTCAAAGTGTCTAAAACTTGTTGACAATCCTCATTCCACTGGAATTTAGTATCCTTCTTTAACAGTTTCTCCATTGGTACCGTGATCTGCACATACCCTTTTATAAATTTTCTGTAGTAGCCTGTATGTCCCAATGTTGCTCTTAACTGGTGCACTGATTTTGGTGGTGGTAAATTAACAATGACTACAATCTTAGAAGGATCCACCAATAGCCCTTTTTTATAGAATATATGTCCCAACAATATTCCAAAAGGTGTCCCAAAAATGCACTTCTTGATATTCAATGATATCTGACATTGTCTACATATTTCCAACATCAACCTTAATGCCTTTACATGATATTTCAATATAATGTAGACTGTCCAATCATCCAGATACACTTCCAAAAACTAATGTATGAACTCCTTGAAAGCAACTATTACTACCCTTGAAAATATAGTTGGTGCATTATTCAGCCCAAAAGGCATGACTGTATACTAGTAGGAGCCACATTCTGTGGAAAAAGTAGTCTTGTACCTATCTTCCGGAGCTATCTTGATCTAATGGTAACCTGAGAATCCATCTGTAAATGAGTATTCTTCCTGGCCTCCCATATTCTCTAATACCTCATCTATGAAAGGGGTGGGAAAAGGGTTATGTATGCAAGCATCATTCAGTTTCGTCATATCCACACAAATCCTTATCCCTCCTTTATTTTCTTGCACTACCATAGGGATTATCCATTCTGATTCTTTTACTAGTTCTATAATACCAACTTCCAACATTATGTCAATTTCTTCTTTCACTTTCTACTTATATATTGGATTCAGTCTATAAGGTTGTTGTCTGACAGATCTAGCCTCATGTTTGAGAGGTATCTTCATCTCTCCTAGCTCTCCTGCTATGCATTTCATCTCTGTAAATATTGTTCGGAATATGTCACTGTACTCGCGCAATAACTCTGTTATTCTTTCTACTATTTGTTCATCCCAGTAGTCTCCAATGCTGGCCATTTTGAGATTCTCAACTATCCCAATGTTGACTTTCTTGACCTTGATCGACGCATAAAAGCCTTATGATTCCAGGGATGGGCCATCCACCTCTCTTTCTCGTTTGATTTCTATAATTTGGATATTGCGTGGGTCATCTTCATCTGGTGCTTCTTATTGCACATGATAGCATGACAACATTTCCTTAACTGTCTGTCTATTATGTTGTTGGTATTCTGTTATGAGTTTCATCTCTAGTTCCTGGATGAATATTACCCCTCTTATCTGCTTGAGTGCTAAATCCATGTTGAGGTTCTCATGTTCAAATGAAAAGGTTACCACAAAATTCTTCTGCAATGCTGTCCATTCTGTAGTGCCTTTGCGTAGTTCCTGGTTTACATACTAATTTTCTAGAATTCCTTCTAGTGTATGAATAAAGTGATGAGGCCATTCTTCTAGTGGTGTCATCATCCATAATGTTATTTACTTCTCCAATTGTTCCATTGGTGACCCTTGTCCATCATATCTCTGCATCATTATGCTCTTCTGTTCTACGCCAAATCTGATTCGCAGTAGTCGTTTGCATTGATACTAGTCCTTAAATGTTTCCTTGTATGCACCCCACCATATTGCAGGTGTTTTCTTGAGTGCTATGTTCAAAGATAATAGCCTCTGATTTTATAACACCTCATCTTCGTATCTTTTTGGGAATTATTCTAAATCGCTGAAGCCATGGAAACTTGGAGGTTCTCTAATTTCTATACCCACCCATCTTACTGCATGGCCTATTCTTGCACACCTTCTTGTGGACACTTCATGTAATCTTTGCTGCCAATTCTCCAACCCTGTATATGAGTCTGAAGCACATGATGTGATGCTTACCTAGATGAGTACTCCATCTACAGTCAGGTTAACATAATATTCTTCACTTGTAGTGGTTTTGTACAACTGGTTTATCTCTTCTAAATCTAGAAAAGTTGGTTTTACAAACCTTTCTCCTTCTAAAGGGTCTAATGGTGAAAAATCCCTTTAATCTCCTGACTTGAATGTCATCTTTATTGTCTTTAAATTGATTATGGCCTGGTTATCAAATTCCCAATCCATTCCAAGCAATGTGGATAAGGTTTTGTACCATATACTATTTCCATGACTTCAAAGTATGCCTTAGTGCGCACTCCATCCAAGTCGACTGTGACTCCTTTAAGCCTTCCAATTGGAAGGACTCTGTGTTGGTTTGCTAGCTTAGGTTGAACAAGTGAATATCCTAGTGTGGTCTCTCCCATACATTTCCATGTCTTCTTGGGTAACACATTTACTTCAGAGACTAAATCCAGTATAATATCCTCCATGTTGAAATCTCCAATGTTGGGATTCAATCTGAATTCTTTGCTTGTCCTCCTCCTTATATGCAAATAATTAACCATTTTATTCTCTAGATTCCTCTCTACCTATGTGTTACACATTTCTACCAAATTTTGTAATACTTTAACATATGATGGATCATTTAGTAGTTTAACACAAGATTGAAAAAAATCTGTTATGGTACTTACTGGTCTGAAAGGTTGTGCTTCATTAGTGTGATCCAATGATGAAGGCATCTTGTAAATTGGTATGTCCTGAGTATGATGCACAATTGATGTAGATGCAATATCTAGCTTCAAGAATTATTGTCTGTCTTGCTTAAATATATTCTTTTCGTTATGTGCATCAAACTGCTTCTATGGTTCGACATTCTTCTTAACCCATTGGTGTTGTGCTGGATATTGTCTTACTGCATCAGGTCCTGTTTTAGCTCCTCCACGTGTGACTATGTTTATATTTCTTCCATCCTCTCTAGATTCTTTAGATATCCACTGTACATTTTGATTGTTCTGGTTCCTCTTATCCTGGATCTTCCCCAATAGTGTTGTATAGTATTCTGTGTCATGATCTGATTTGCAAAAATACATACCTGTCGCAGGTGGAAGTGGACATTCTCATGCATAGTGTCCTGGTTATTGACAGTTATGAGATACAACTAGTCCTCTGCCTCTTTCAAAGCCTCCTCTACCTCATCCTCCACCTCTATATCCAACTCGATCTCCTTGCGGAGCATTGTACTGAGGCACCTGATTATATTGCGTGAGATTATATTGTGGCTACGCGATATTGTACTATGACTACACATTGTTATATTGTTGTTTCACAATGTTATACTATTGCTGCTCAGTGTTATATGGGGATAGTACTTGGTTAAATTCTGGTGAATATTTCCTTGTCATCATTTCTTCCTGCACCCTATAGGTGTCTGATGTTCGTTCCCTCATCAGTTCCATTGTCTTGCAATCTTTGTCATCATGGTCCACTGACTTGCAAAATTTACAGTATGAACTCTTAAACATTGTCTGGTATTTATGCATCATTGGACAATGATATGGATCATGCGTTTGTTTCTTAAAGATCTCACACCATAGTCCTCCTATTGGAAAAGGGTTTGGCAGTCTTGTTTCCATGTATTGCACGAAAGTTGGGCATTCATTCTTGTGGTGTCCTTTTGTCCTACATGTGGTACACCAAAAAAATTCTCTTTTGTCCTTACCCTAGTTCTGGTTTAATTGAAATGTTAGATTCTTCAGATCCTCCTTCAGCTCCTCTATTGTTGGTTATGTCTTCCGATATTGGTTCTCTTCCAGTTGTAAGGCTACTTGCAGAGCCTCTACCTAAGTTTCAAACTTTTGCTGTCTCAAAGGGTATTTCAGGCATGGTAGTAGTGAATTCACAATTAGATGTCTATGTTGCATATCTGTCATGACATACTTAAGATTTCCCTTTAATATTTTGAATCTCTAGTCAATCTCCCAAACATATTCTCTTGGTTTTTGTCTGATCTCTATCATCTCATTCATGTTCTCTATCATCTCATTCATGTACTGATCCTATGAACTAGGATTTTGGAATTTCATTTATTAGGAGGTTCTTAATATCTACAATCGTCCTTGTTGTTCCTGGTGGGATGTTTACAACCAAGATCATGTACCAATCTAGTGCATGGTATCTTTGTGTAATAGCTAGATGCTAAAGTTTTGTATCCTCATCTTTGATCTATTTTGTTTCCCAGATCTTCTCACAGATAAACAAGTGCTTCTCAAGGTTCTCAGATTCCTCTCCTTTGAATTCTGGTAATCTGATGGTGGGATCATGTCCTGTCATCCTGAATGATGAACTACTACCTCCGTTCGGTGTAGATACTTGACTACTACTTCCTGAAGTGACTCCTCCATTTGTTTCTCCTTGACGATATGTACTTCCCGTTGTCTTCCTTCCACAAAAATTTAGTTGTCTAAATGGTGGTGTTGTTATTGGTGTATTAGTCACACATGGGTTGATGGGTTCCACACTGACACTGACATGGATGGGAGTTCTACCTTTGGATCTTGCCCTTGGACCACCTTTATTTGTTTCATAAGTTGCACACATGATTTCCTCAATCTTCTCCACAACATAGAGATCCTCTACCCCTTCTTCATCACTTTCCAAGCCTTCTCTCTCAACTATGGATCTCTTCTTATTATTCATTTTATATTGGTAGGGTGCTCCACTCTGCATCTTTCCAGCTATTTCCATTATCTTCTTGATGTGATCTTCCTCCAGCATGATGGGGTCCATGGATTCCTTCTTTCCCTTCTCCATTTCTCCTTCCATCCTTCCAGCTCTAGTCAGTGCTTCCCCCCTTCCCCCATGCACGCATGGAAGTTTAAATGTCTGATGCCATTGTCATTACTCCTTTGTTATACAATAAAATCTTGATGAAAGTATACACTGATATGATATACCTACCTTTGGGTCCCTTCAAGAACTCTTTCTCTGCTGAGTTGTAATACTTCACAATATCTACTACAAATTGTGTGATAAAGCCTATGACAATAATGTCTATCCAGAAATCCACTACATGTGTGAATTTGTTGTCTACTTGTTGTAACTACACGATCTCTACAGGGTTCCACTCGATGTGTCTGATCCTATTCGTAGGATGATTATATTTCAGTCTCAACAACCACTCCTGCAATACACGCGGGAAATCACAGAAAAACACCTCATGTAGGTCGCTAAACATGTACTTGTATAGATATTTGCATGGTATTAACTTTGGGTTTCTGTTATCTTTCTACACAAATTCTAGGTCCTTTGTTTTCAGCCAGCTTTCGATCTCCATCTTTGTTGGGTTCCACGGTCTAAATATCCCCCTCTATTCTATCATTTTCTCTGTAATTCTTTCATGGATCCCTCTCACTCAATCCCATGCAGTTTTAGCCAACAAAAAAACCATTTGTTGGTTAGTTATCTCTTTCTACCACTCTTGGGTTGACCTAGGTTCATATCTACTATGGTTTCCAATTGAACCCTCTAAAACTATCGACCCTCCTGGAAAACCAGCAGGCAACACAGTACACGGGGTGCACTGCTCAGTCTCACCCGAGATAGTTCTATGGGTGGCTGCAATGCTCAGGTGCTTGCATCATGGGAATGAGTGGGGATATGGAATTGAACCTTGTGTATTTATTTCTTATAACATCCATCTATGTTAAGTACTCTGTCATTCTAATTCATGCAGGTAAAACAATAAGATCTAGCTACCTCACCAAAAATTCATCGAATATCTAATAATTAAAAACAAATATATAGAAATGAATCATTCACATAACACATAAGATACCATGGTTCACCCCCTCCTTAGATACTTCCACAAAGATCTGTCCCTTGGGATCTTTTATTATTGTTTTTTCATCTATGGTGCTGCATGCATTAAAATTATCCCTCAGTTGGATCAAGATCTTTAATGAGGCAGACTAGATCACACTAGGATATTTAGCCTAGGATATAACCCTTAATATTTAACTTCTTTTCTTTCTTCAGCTCAACATCTTCCAAGACAACCTTGGATTTTACAATCATTCTTACATTCTGGAATTACAATCACATCGAACCCTATCCAAATCTTCGAACAACCTCGACCTAGACCTCCTAGGTACATCTTTATACTTATTTTTGGATTATCAACCATTGCATCCTCTTATCAAAACCCTAACCCAAGCATGGTTCAGTCTTCTTGCATGAGCACCTCACATTCTTTCCTCCTTTTCATGCACTTTTATTTGCATGTGTTTCTTTTCCTGTCATCTATATTTTCCTTATTTTCTCTTTATTCTCTAAAATTAGCCTTTTTCCCAAAATGGGCCTAAGCTCAATAGTGAATGAAGATGTAAATTCACCAATGTATTTGAAATATGCTAAGAATCCCTACACCAACCTGGGTTTTTAAGGTTAAATACACAGATGCCTTCATGAATGCAAATGAAGACAAGGTTTATATTAAGAGGAAATGGTTGATGTATCCAACCACTGAGAATGTCATGGCCTACAAAATTGACATTCCTTACTTGACAGATGTAGATTTTAACCTTGTACAATATTTACTGCAAACATATTTTCAGTAAAAGAAGAAAAAATATATAATGTCAAATACACACATTACACAAATATTTTTCCCCTAGAAACCCAAAAATGAGAAAACCAACATATTCTATAGTCATTCATTCTCCTACACTGTTTACAATACGATATAAATATAGGATCCAACAACATCCAAAACCCTAACCCAATGACCTGGATTAGTCAACAACCTTGATTCCTTAATCGAAAATAGAAAACCATCGAAAAAAACCATGTGTCGAAAAAACCACCCAATAATGGACACAAAAAATCAAGGTGACATGAAAAATGAGGAAAAAATGCGACACGTTTCTCAAGGAAAAGAATATAACACATACCCACCATTCCCCCACTTATTTTTTTCTTTGCATATAGGGGGTTAAATGGTTACATAGTCAACAATCCAGGGCAACAATTCCCATATATCCTCTACACCAAGAGAACTTCTCTGTGTTCATAGATTTTGTTAATGAATTTTCAACATTCTTCAAAGTGTCCACCTTCATCGAAAACACTTTATTTTATTCAACCATGTCTCTCACAAAGTGATATTGAACATTGATATGATTTGTCTTTGAATGATAAGTCAGGTTCTTTGCTAGAAAAAATGCATTCTAGATGTCACAATCTATCCTTACAGCTTGTTGTACCAATCCAATACCCAAACACAATATTTCTAACCATACTTCTTCCTTACTTGCATGTGTGGCTGCCATGTATTCAACTTTTGTAGTTGAAAGTGCCACTATAGACTATATTTTTCTCATCCAACTGATTGCTCCTCCAAACAGGTTAAACACATACCCGCTTGTAGATCTCCTACGATCTAGATCTCTAGCCTAGTTTGCATCCACAAATCCATGTATGACCAACGCTCTGTCCAATATTGGTCTTCCTTGGTATCAAAATTCATAGCTATCAGTGCCACAAAATCCATAGAGAAGTTAGGAATACCTTCAACCATACCTTTACTATGTAGTAGTCAAAAACCCTTCTCTCTGATATGCCCCAGTCTTTGATGCCACAACATAACCTTTTCTTCAGAGACTGTAGGAGTTCTTTCTTCTTCAACTCCAATATCAGGAATAATGGACCTGTTACACCCATCACTAATATTTATTCCTTGCATATTATATAGAGTTCCAAACCTAAATCCCTTAAGAAACACCATGTCTCCTTGAACCATCCTGCAGGTTTCCTTTTCAAATATTTTTTTTACTCCTGCATCATCCATTTTTCTTACATAAATCAAATTTCTGGCAAATCCTAGGATGTATCGAACACTAGGTAGTGTTCTAATCCTTTCATATATGAGACTCAACTTGATGTTTCCTCTACCTATGATTCTAGTTGTCGAGTCATCACCTAGGAAAACATTACCTCCATCATACCTTTCATATTCATAGAACCACTCCCCGTAGGGATTCATATGAAAGGATGCACCTGAGTCAACCAACCATGCCTCATGATCTACATTTTTCTTGAAGAATCCAGGTACAAATCTGCTCCTTCTTCCTTGGAGGTATTTTTTTATGTAGAAGGATATTCTTTAGATCCCTTCTATTTCTAAACTTTGGATCTACAATACTTCTTGTAGTGCCCTTCTTTTCCACATATCCAGCATACCTTTACAAAATTTCCTAGAGACTTAGATATTCCCTTATACTTAGATCTCCCACTTTAGGACTAAGATCTATTTATTTCTTGGGAACATCCTCTTGCAAATAATGCATCTGTGCTCTGTCCTTCCATGTACTTTTGTCTCATCTCCTCCGACAACAAGGATGAGACCAATTCATCAAACTTCAAGGCAGTTGTATTACTACCTATGGTCACAACCAAACTGCCCCATGAGTTTGGTAAAAAGCATAGTAAATTGATACACTTATCTTCATATAAAATTTTAATATCAACAGATACTAACTTACTTACCACAATATTGAAGGCGTTCAAGTGCTCTGACACCGAGTCTCCACATCTCATCCTCAAGTTATACAACTTCTTTCTTAGGAATAGTTTATTTACTAGGGACTTAGACTGATACAACTTCCCCAACTTATCCCATCAATATTTGGCTATAGCTTCCTCTGACACATTCGGTAATACAAAATCTGAGAGACATAATCAGATTATGATCTTCTCCTTATGATCCAACTTTTTCCAGACATCTGTTGAAGTTCCGGTAGGTGCAGTACTTGGATCCACCGCAACCCACTGATCTTTTTCCACCAATAGATCTTACACAACTCAAAACTTTTCCCATTAAAATTCTCGAACTCCATTTTTGAACTTCTTGGCATTTCTTTTCACCTAAAAAATAAATACCATAGATCCCCCACCGTAACAAGGCTTATCACAGTGCCAAGCCAAACCCTTGACCACAAATGCATCCCCATGAAGCCAACAAAGCTCTGATACCAAATGTAGATTTTAACCTTGTGCAATATTTACTGCAAACATATTTTTAGTAAAACAACAAAAAAGATATAATGGAAAATACACACATTACACAGAGATTTTTCCTCTGGAAACCCAAAACTGGGAAAACCAACATATTCTATATTCATTCATACTCCTACATTGTTTACAATACAATATACATATAGGATCCAATGACATCCAAAACCCTAACCTAATGACCTGGATTAGTCAACAACCCTAATTCTTTAACCGGAAATATAAAACCATCGGAAAAAACCATGTGCCAAAAAAACTACCCAACAATGGACATGAAAATCGAGGTGATACAAAAAATGGGGAAAAAACGGGACACATTTTATGATGAAAAGAATATAACACATACCCAACAACAAAGCCATACCAGGAAGTTGCCTGGATTTTTGCCTGGATTGTTAGTCAAGAAAGAACCTTGAAGGTTCGTAGGTATGTTTTATATGTTATGAACTATGTGATAAATAAGGGTGCAATATTTGATTGGGGAGAGATAATTTCAAATGAGAATTCCCACTAGCTGGCCAATTTTTAGAAGACCCAAAGATTATTTATGGCCTTATATTTGTTATATGCAATCCTATTTTTTAAGAAGTTTGAACTTTTGGCTCCCAAAGGGGATGTTCGTGTCGATTTAGAACCCATTCCATTATGGTATCCTATGTTTTGGAGGCATAAGGCCCCTTTAGTGTTTACAAAGTTCAATATTGGTTTGTAGCAATATTTAGATATGTGTTGTTTGATCATGCCCCATAAAGATTAATAGAAGAAGCTCGAGACCCCCTTTGAGGGAAGCATGACTTTATTTATCAGGAAATAAATACATACAATTGATTTTTTGGTTTCGAGGGGAAGCCATATATGTTTCCTAGGTTCATGATTGGTAAATTGTTTATGAATGAATTCTGTAAGTAGTACAAGAAGTGGTCTCCATTTTTTGAAGATAAGAAAATAAAGCAATTCATTATAAATCCATTTAGATTCACATGCATCATGGTGAGAAGTATGGTTCACCTCATAGATGTATCTTAGGGTTTGCAATCCATTGATTTAAAATAAGTTGAGACTATTGAAGGTTATGGCCACAAAGAAAATTTTAAGGATTTCATCACCAAACATATGTATGGCTTATATTTTCCTTCTTCCAGATGAAAGGCCAATGCTGGTGGAGATAATGAAGATATTGAGGTTGAGGAAGGACCCATTTGTTATTATAATGATGAATTTCAAAATCATAATGATTTACACACCTTGATAAACTCCACTACTAGTTCTAGAGGAAAAAAAAATCTAAGGAGTTTCCCTCGATGATGTTAGGCACCATACACCAATTGTGAAGAAAAGAGGTTGACCATTGGCTAGTAGGAGACGTGGTTTAGTGTCTTGCTCTAGGATAAATTCCATTGATGGTGGAGATGAACATAACCCACCATGAGGGAAAATGAATAAATAACATGTTGTCCTTAAGAGGAAAAGGTCATCTAAAAATGGCCCTATAAATCAACCTAAAACTATCGTATTCATTGATAATATCATGGAGTTTGAACACCAAGTTGATACAATAATATCTTAGGCCATTGTGTAATTTGGAACTAATACTTTGGTTGAGGGAGTAAGTCTCCCATAAGAACTTCCAATGTTTGAACATAACTCAATCACATTGCACCATGTTGACTTTGATCCACAGGCCAAGAAATTTCCAATTGGGAGAGTAAGGGTAAGAGGAAAGAAGATCTTAGAGAATAGTTGCACATCATTGGACATTAATGAATTATAAACAAAAGGATCCCTTCGGATACATTATGCTACCAATGCAATGCTCAAGCATTCTATTCAAGAGAAATTAAATGAAAATACAAAGTTGAAAAGGAGGATTGTTGAGTGGGAATCCACATTAATACCCAAGTCATTGTTCACATCACCATTGTCCATAAGAATCCCTGAAGAATAGTTATAGCATAATGTAGAGGTAATTTACAAAACAAATAAGACCCAATGATTATTGTAAGGAGTAAGATAGGAAATAACTATCGACATTGAAGAAAATATTAACTTTTTGATGGATCTTTGGGTGGTAGTAAGTGAATTTTCTATCCTCGCCACTAAGATTACTTGTTTTAAGGATACTTTGGAACAATTACCACAATATGATCAAGAAATATGCATTAGTTATGTTGACACATTTAGTAAGCCTTGATAGGCATGAACAAGCACAAAATTACCAAGGAGAATCTCCCCTCAAATGTGAGACTCAAATATATCAATGTTGGTTAGGATGTTAGATTGGATGTTTTGCAACAATTGATTCCTAATTGTGATGTTATTAATTTGTAGAAGGAGTAAAGTATTTTTGAAGAGTATTGATGCAATCAAGGATATATATGTCCCCTCAAGTGTTTTCCAAGAGAAGATATTTTTAGTTTTGAGTCATAGGGTCTTTAAATTTTAGGCTTTGGGTTATATCTCATGTCATAAATCATGTTTGATTTTTCCATGAGCATAGTTTTGATTTTTAGTCTTTGTAAGAGCTTTGGTGTCATGGTATTGTTTACCATCATGAAGGAAATAAGGGTCAACATGGGTCACACCCCTAGTCTTAAAACAATAATCATCATCATATGTCTTGTCTCAAAGGTATGTACAAAATTTACATTATGTCATTTTCAACCATTTGAAGGTCAAGTTGGATGTCAGATCTACTTGCTGTAAACTCACCTAAATGTTCGCAGCCCATCAAGAAGTACCTCATGCACTAAATTCTCATCCTTGTACTTTGAAAACTTGTCGGGGAATATCTCATCATTTTCAACACATTCAATTCATTATGATTTTCATGATTGTTCAAGGAACAACTCTAACGGTTTCAATGAAGCGCACTGCCGGAGTTTTAAAATTGGTGTTGGGAATTGGTTTTTGTAGATAAAAAGATTGGATGCTTCCACCTGAGACATCAGCCCAAGTTCCAGACACACCAGGTACTTATTTGGTGATTGCATGCTATTTAAGGGTTGATTGAAACTGCAAGTTTTTGTATTTTGTCCCTGCGTTGCAAACATTTTAAATGATTTATGCGCTGCCAACTCTCTGCACTATTTATAATTCATAGTTTTTGTATCCTACACCCTAGAATTTTTCAAGATTGATCTACCAAAGAAACATCTTACATTTTCACAACAACAACATTATCCACTGCCAACTCTGCGCTGCAAACTGTCCATTATAACTTTGTGCTGCAAATTGTGCACTGCGAACCCTCTGTCTTTTGATAGATTAAACCCTTGTCAAATTGAGATTCTTCTAAGGCCAAGGTTTTAACTAGTCACTTATATTTTTCCCCTCAGACATGGAAAGTCTTGCCCGTCTTTCATAAAAATCTAGTTCAAATTGCGCTACAGACTGGCGCTGCGAACTCAACCATTGACGTTGCAAACCCTCTATTTTTCACAGAGTTGCTTCACTTTGTTTGTCTGCAGTTCATTTAGATTGAATTGATTTTCATCTTTTATCACTTCCTACTTGCAACTTTCTGCACTTAACACTATTTTTGTGTATAATATTTTCAGTCAGGTAAACCCTAAGTGTGCAAGCTTTGTAAACAAACCCTAAAATTTCTTGTTTTATTTTACATTTCTAATAGTAAATGTCATAAGAGGTTACACAAGGTTTTGAAAATGATAATTATGGGCAATCATAAAGGCAATAAGATCCACAAAGGGGGAGATATTGTGAGAGATGAACCACATGACATGCAACTCATCCATTCTGAACCATTTTTCAAGGAAGCTTTCTAGAGGGTGGGTTTCCTCAAGTTTGTCAGAAAATGCAAAGAGGACATCCTGAAGTAGCTAAGCAGTTTGCACTCAATTTTAGTGGGACAAAGACTAAGGTGGGGATGATGGAGTTTGAAGTCTCTAAGAAATCTATTTCTATAGCCACATAGATACTTGATTGTGGTCAGAAGTGGCTTAAATCCATGTCTTTGAACTCTTCTTTATCCAAGGAATTCCTTAAATGTAAATATCAAGGAGACAACCTATCTAAAGGAGTGCCCAGAAGTCACATGATGGAATGTTTCAACAAGATGCTCAAGTCCATTCAAAGGTACTTCACATGTGAAGGAAGGTTCAATATGGTATATCAAGATTCAATACCATATCATATTACTACTACACTTCATTGGGAAAGAGTCCATGAACCTTCCCTTTTACCTTTTCAGGAGTATTGGCAAGATGTCAAATAGGGTCTAGGCTAAGTCCAAGCAGGTGGATACTAGTGTTTTTCACTCTGGGTTAATCAAGATGTTAGTACTGGAAGAGTTGAAGAAGACTAAAAATGACTGAGAGACTTTCCTAGTTGCATCATATTTTCAGCTAGATATTTCTCCTACACCACAATCCAAAAGACAAACACCTACCCATGTTGAGAAGATTGTGCATTTAGATTCAGGCAAGAAGAGGAAGATGACTAGGAGTGATAAATTGTTTCAGGCTACTAATAAAGAAACTAAAGGTGGTCGCTCAAAACCTCTTGACAGAGAAATTTTACTTGTGGCGGAACCTACATATATGGAAATACCATCAAGCAAATCAAGGAGTTTGAAAGGAAAAAAAATTGTCATTTCCCCACCGATTGCTGCAGAAACAGTCAAATTTAGAAGAACTTTACCAGATTAGCAGCTAAACAACATGTTCCTATGGAATATGGTGAAACAAAAACTTCAACTCAACAAAAGGACAAAGCTCAAATTTCCAAGAAGCCCATAAAGATCATTTATATCAACACTCCTCCTCATGAAATTAATTCTACTTTCAAAAGACTCAGGAGGCAACTTAAGGATGAAAAAAATGAAATTGACAAGTTGAAGAAGGAAAATTTAGAGGCCCGAATCAAGCTAAAGTATATGTTAGATATATATGAGGAGACTATTGATAAATCAAGGTTCATGGATAAGAGGTCTTTACCCCTTCACAAGAAACTAAAAAATGTATATAAGTGGAAGAGAGCTTGCCAAGCCAAGATCAGGAAATTAAAAGCAGAGTTGCAACCCTTCAAAGAGAAAGTAGAAAAAATGAATCTAGATATATTGGTTAAGGTGGCTACTAGAAGGAAAACCATAACCAAAAGATGAATACATGATAATATTTAACATCAACATAATTTTTGTCATGGTTTAATTTTTGCATGCAATTACAACACTAAGTGATGATTTTGGATTTTGAGCTAAATTTAACATCTTCATATGTTTTCTCCAAGGTTAATTCATGTTGTAAGGAGTTTGTATCATTTCTGGAAGGATTATCCCACTTTTGGTGCAATTTTTAAAGGTTGGAATCCTTTTTGTAAGTAAACATGCTCCAACAGGAAAGTTCACATCGCATGGACTCACTGATGCTGCAAATAGGGTGTTTTAGGACAATTTGTAGCGCAAATGATGCAAACTTGGATTAATGAATATTTTGAATATGAAAGGGATTTCCAGGTGTCAGGTTGAACTCACATCAACATTTAGGGGTTCATTTGAACATTAAAAGGCCACTTGCCTCAAGGAGATTCCTGAAGTAAAGCCACATCATCAAGTCATTAAGGGTTGTTCTAAACGGTACCAACATATTTCTGGAAAATAACATTATGTTATTTTCTTGTTGTACACCTGGTAACACAGCTTTCTTAGGCATACAATCCTATGAGGAAATGAGGTGGCAGATTCTAAATAGGTTTTCTTGGAGATTTTGTTATTTAACATAGATTGTAACTTGATAGAGGGTTCAAATGGTTGAGGAGAGAAACTCTTATCTTTAGTCTAAAACTGTAAAAACGTTTTCCTGATGTATGTACCAAAATCAAGAATATTTAATGGTGAAAAATCAGTCTTTTCCCTACTGTCATTTATGTTCTATCTCACTTTGGTGTTAGTTTCTGGTGAATGATTCATCATGATGCTTGCTTCCTTATTACAATAAATGATTTATTGTTGGTAATTTATGCAAGTTGATCAAAGTGTTTTCTCTTTTTGATTAAGAAGTTCTTATTCAAATGAGTTTTCTTCCATATGTGTTCTAGAAATACCAGATGTGACCTAATGCACATATTTCAATTTCCTTGCTAAGTCTTCTATCTTTCATTTATATCTTTTAACACCGATTTGAAGCTATTCAAAACCTTGCTTGTTGGTGTGTATTTCATGGAAGGTTTTGTGATTGACACCATAAACTGAGTTTCACATCTAGTTTCCACACCTTTTAAAACATTATTATTCACATTTTGATGGGTATTAGGCTTACATCTACAACAATATATGTGTGACTTCTAGTGCTAACAGATCCACACCAAATAAGAATACGAATTGAAGTTGATCACTTTCAAGACCATGTTGGATGAATAGTTTGACGGGCTCACCACATTCTCAGGGATAGATATAAGGTGTTGGTTGAACAATATTATGGTCGATAACTTTGGGATTGACTTAGTTATGCAGGAACAACACATAGTATTAAGAAAGGTTCAAGATGAAATATGTTCTGTAAGATTAAAAGAGGAGGTGATGGTCTGATATTTAATTAAAGTATGGGTTGATAAAGCTTTGGATAAAGCCACCAAGACCTCATAAAATTTAGTTAGAGTGGTAGTTATGGTTTAAGAAGAACACATGGCGACATCAACACATTATTTAAATCAAAGTTCCTTGATGAAGGAAGGGGATTCCAATCCTTCAAAATTTGTAAGTCATCCATCCACAACCCTTTATAACTTTTCTTCCTTGTCTTCTCCATTAGGTTCCCTTTTGTATGATGTTGCATTAAAGAACCTTGGATTGAGCAGTTTCCCCTCGACTTCTTC
>ML843332.1:0-11581 GCA_009831015.1 Picea engelmannii
ACGTGGCAAGAGCGACGTTATCAGGCAACATGATTTTTTTTTTTTATAAATTTCCTCTATTTTGCGACAATATGGACAATTTTGTCCATAACGCCGCAACTTAAACGTCGGAATTTTTACAATATGTAGTAGTGTGAGTTGTTCCAACAGTGCTCAGCCCAAAGAAAGATGGAGGCTAGAGAATGTGTACAGACTTAAGGGAAATACATAAGATTACCATCAAATACAGATTTCCATTACCAAGGATGGGCGACTTGATGGATTGCTTGAGTGGAGCAATATTGTTTTCAAAGATTGATTTTAAAAGCGGATATCATCAGATTAGAATGAGAGAAGGTGATGAATGGAAGACATCATTCAAGACGAATGAGGGGCTATATGAATGACTTGTCATGCCATTTGGCTTAACAAATGCACCCAGTACTTTCATGAGATTGATGAACGAAGTCCTGAAGGATTTCATAGGGAAATTCATCATTGTATATCTTCATGATATATTAATTTTCAGCAAGACAGAAGCAGAGCACTTAAGGCATTTAGCTGCAGTGATGAGGAGATTGCAGCAAGAGAAATTGCTGATTAATATGAAGAAATCATCATTTATGAGGAAAGAACTCATTTATTTGGGTTTTGTTATCTCTACAAATGAGTTGAAGATGGATCCCGAAAAGGTAGATGCAATTAAGAATTGGCCATCGTCGAAGAGCGTGTTTGAAGTTTGAAGCTTCCATGGTTTGGCAAGTTTCTACAAGAAATTCATTCAAAGCTTCAGTGGAATTAGCACACCAATGATGGATGTGGTGAAGAAAAGACACAAATCTTTTCACTGGACAGAAGAAGCAGAGAAGAGTTTCAATCTGTTGAAGAAGAAGATCACGGAACAACCAATTCTAGTTTTGTCGGATTTTAGCAAGACATTCCAGGTCAAGTGTGACGTGAGTGGATTTTCAATTGGAGCGGTCTTGAGCCAAGACGATAGGCCGATCACATACTTCAGTGAAAAATTGAATGAAGCGAAGATCAAGTACTCAACATATGACAAAGAATTATATGCAGTCATACAAGCACTGAAGAAATGGAGACATTATTTGGTTCCTAAAGAGTTTGTTTTGTACAATGATAATCACGCTTTGCAATTCGTGACTCAATAGGAGAAGTTGAACCAAAAACATGTTAAATGAGTTGAATTCATGCAGAATTTTACTTTTGTAATCAAGCATATTTTTGGAACTGCTAACAAAGTTGTTGATGCTTTGAGCAGGAAATGTTTTCTTATGCGGGAATTCAGAGTCAAGACTTTGGGTTTTGATAACCTCAAAGAAATGTATAGGGTTGACCCAGATTTTAAGGAAGCATATGAGGCATCTGAGAATCTAGTTCTCAGGGACAGAAGCCAATGGACCGAGTATATGATCCAGGATGGGTTATTATTCCGGGGCAATCAACTATGTATTCCAAAATGCTCCATGAGGGAGAACCTGCTGAAGGAAAAACACAGTGTAGGATTGGCCAGACACTTTGGTCATGATAAGACATTCTCAAAGTTGAATGGCTCATATTTTTGGCCGGGGATGAGGACAAATGTTAAGAAATTTGTGGACAGATGCAGGATTTGTCAGGACACAAAAGGGAAAAGGCAGAACACAGGGTTATATCAACCATTACCCATACCAGAAAGGTCGTGGGACATAGTGAGCATGGATTTCATATTGGGACTGTCAAGAACACAAAGAGGATGTGATTCGATCTTTGTGGTAGTCGACAGATTTTCCAATATGGCACATTTCATACCATGCCAGAAAACCAGTGATGCAACTCATATTGCGAACCTGTTTTTCAACGAATTCATCAGACTTCATGGCTTGCCAAGGAGTATCGTGTCTGATCGAGATACCAAGTTCATAGGGAATTTCTGGAGGACCTTATGGAAAAATTTGGGGACAAGTTTGTCTTTTAGCTCAGGATATCATCCTCAAACGGATGGACAAACAGAAGTTGTGAACAAAATCTTGGGAGATTTGCTAAGGAGCTTAGTGACTGAACACAACAATCAGTGGGATCGCATTCTGCCACAGGCAAAATTTTCTTACAATGATTCACTCAACAGAAGCACACGACAGTGTCCATTCTAGATTGTATATGGAATGCAACCAAGGGGAGTTTATGAATTGAAATATTCGAAACAATATGAATTTAGGAGTGCTAGTGCATAAGACTTTGCAGAAGGAATGAAGGAGCTTCACAGCCGAATTAATGAGCGATTGCAGAGTTCAAGTCAAGAATACAAGCAGAGAGCAGATCAACATAGGCGAGAACTTCAATTTGAAGTTGGTGATCTGATTCTTGCACATCTAAGGAAGGAAAGGTTCCCAAGGGGAACATATAATAAACTGAAGATGAAAAAGATTGGACTGTGCAAGGTCATAAGGAAATTTGGGGCAAACACATATGAGATTAAATTACCCTTGGGGTCGAAATCTCATCGATATTCAATGTTGTGGATTTGTACCCTTACATAGCTAAAGAAGCAGGAGAAGAGGAAGAACAGAAAGAAGTTCAGTGGACCAAACAGATGCCTGTATCTAAAAAGCCACATATGGAAAATATAATTGACAAGAGGGTTAGCAAGAAGACCAGGAAGAAAGAGTATTTTGAATACTTGGTCAAATGGAAGAGACACCCAGTTGAAGATGCCAGTTGGGAAGACGAAGCAAAAATTCATAGGCATGGACAGACCGTGCAAGAGCTCATGAACAGGAGTTCATGAAAATTTTCAAGCGAGAGAGTATGATGCAAGAGCATCGTATGCAGCTAGCCAGGCAACCATAAAAGGCGAAAGACAACTAGAAAAGCGCAACACACATTTTGCACATGTTGAAATGTTTTGAAGAAATTAATGAGCGAATATTAATGTAGTAGGTAAAGGAAGCGTACTTACATGTTGTAAGCAGATCTTGAGCAATTTTCTCTCATCTGTCAGATGTAGTAGACATTAAGTCTGATAAATGAAAGTAGGTATCTTTGAATTAATAAATTAGACAGTTTTAGGAGCGTAGGAGGGAAAATGGATATAGACATCCTCGTCTTTGTATTATTGTATGATTAGATCATTAGCGTAGAGCAGAAGAAGAGAGTTGTAGAGAAGAATCCATGTACAGGAGCACTTGAGTTAATATATGAAGCTTTGACTCAACTTTCATGGTGTTATGATGCTTACTGTTTACATATGTTGAATGGTATGCTTACAGTTGTTTTATTCTCTCTGTTATGCATTTGTTATGATGCTATGCTGTGTTGAATGTATGATTTTATGTTGAATGTATGAAGTATGAGAGAGAAAGATAATGAGTTTCAATTGTTTCTCTTCCTGAGAGAATTTCCTGCAAGGAGTGCAGTGAAATGTCCACAAGGTGTGCGTTGACAAGGGTTCTAAGTCTATCTCAAAAATCTCTGGAGGGATACCATTGTTCTCATTCCAGCAGAAGTGCAGGTGAAGCACAGAAGCCATGCAAGATGTGCGCAGGCTAGTTGAAGCCTTAGAATTTATCAACTAAGGTTGAAGAGTGGAAGACTGTTGTTGCCAAGAGTGCACAAAGTCGAAGAATCAAATAGACAGAAGTATTTGAAAGATTTCCACAAAGAGTGCATGCATGAGTCCTTTTGAGACTTGAGGTTGCAATAGAAATCTCAAGAGGGTTAGTTCCTTTGAAGTATTCAAAGGAAGACGGGGAGCTGAATCATCGCACAAAAGTTAAGTCCCAGAGAAAGAACGTCGAGTCAATTTGGGCTAGATATTCAGAGGAAGAAATCGAACGGTTAGAATTCTCAGTGGAGAATTCATGAAGTTGCGGGGACCGTAGGATCTAGTAAAGTTGCAGGGTGGTTAGGATTTGGACGAACCCACCACTCTAGTGTCAAGAATCAATGAATACCATCGATCGTGGTCAGTTCGGGCCATTGGATCATTCTTTCGAACTCGAGGTTCGTGAGTTCGGAGAGCAGACCAAATCCTTTGGTTGTGTGAACTCCCGAGTAGCGAGAAGTAGGAATAACTGTTGGATCGGAACCTATTCACTACATCACGTATCAGGGTTTCGAAGGTTGGGAGGAATCAGTTTCGACTGCAGAATTCGCAAAGGGTGAGGGTCGAGGTCTCGGGAAAACACGTGGCACGTCCATCAAGTGGGGACCGTGTGGTTGACAGGTGGACACTCGTCACTTGGGAGGGGGTCAACACCTTGTTGACTTCTCATGCTTTGGGTTCTCATAAGAAAGGAGCACAAAGGCTCAACAAACCAACTCGTGAAGTTGCGAGCCGTGAGAAGTACTGAAGGAGTCAAATCTTCTCTGACTTTTGCGTCTTAGAGTCTCGTAAAAGAAGGGCCTGGAGGTTCAACCCTTCAACTCACAAACTCGTGAGTTGCGAGTGAGGTTAGTACCGGTGGTTATGCATGGAGGGTGATAACAAGCAGGAGCCATATCCCATCGCATGTCGGGTATCGACATTTGGTGAAGAAAAGTTGAGGGTCTTCAACCCGCAAACACGCGAGTTGCGAAAGGCGTTTGTGCAAGGACCATGTTGTGGTCGTATGTAAGTGTAAGGCTTCCACCTAGAGTTAAGGTGGACAAGGCGGGTTTTTCAGGAAGGACCTGTGGATACACTCTTGTGTGTGTGAAAAATTCCCTTAGGGAAATTGAAGAGTCAATCTGAATCAGAGGAGAATTAGAACAATCCTATGCAGATCTCAGCTCGAGGGTTGGGGGTCAGCACCATTTGTGGTATCAGATCTTGATTGTTTCTGTATATTTCAAGCAGAAGGAGCTAGAGAAAAAGGAGTATTCTGATACGCACCAATTTGGTGTCAGAGCGCAGAACAAGTTCTTTGCTTTCTGTAGCAGAGAGAACATGGGAATATTTTATAGCCATGCCGCCGAGAAGAAGAGATAGGCCAATGCTAATGCCTGATCCAGCAAGAGAAAGAGAAATGCGTGAGTTACGTGCTAGACTTGATGCCATGGAGACAACACAAGGGCACACAGTTGACGCTGGGGATATCAGTGAAGATGAAAGTGAAAATGAAACTGGAAACGAAGGAGAAGAAGTCACAATCGAAGATGTTGCAGATGAACGCCTATTCAGGGATGTTGCAAGGATAGGTGTCAGAGAAAAGATGGAGATTCCCATATATGAGGGAAACCTGGATGTTGAAGAGCTTCTTGATTATATTAGAGCTCTAGATAAATACTTTGACTATGAGGATGTTGAGGAAGACAAGAAAGTCAAACATGTCATTACTAGACTTAAAGGGCATGCAACACTATGGTGGGATGAATTGCAGGCTGACAGACACTACAAAGGCAAGCAGAAAATCAAGAGCTGGGATAGAATGGTTGCAAAGATGAAAGCCAAATTTATACCCAAGGATTATCAAATCACTTTGTTTTGGAGGATGCAGAATTTGAGACAAAATATGATGTCAGTGAAGGAATACACTGAAGAGTTCTACAAGATAAACATCAGGGTAGGTCATCGGGAAAACGATGATGAAAAAATTTCCAGATACATGAATGGTCTGTGGCATGACATTCAATATGAGATGAGCATGATGATCATTCTAAATGTGGAATATTCTTATCAGATAGCTTTGAAAGCTGAAGAGAAGCTGAGCCGAAAACAAGGTCAAAGAGGCCAAGGTAGAAGTCAAGCCAGAGGCAAAACAATTGCCCAAGACAAAACTCATAAATCTAAAGAAGAGGGGAAGAAACCTCAAACTCAACATGAGAGAGGAGGAAGCTCACAGAGAGGGCATTATGCTGATAGAAATACTTTTCCTCGAGCAAGAGGAAGAGGAAGAGGCACAGACGGTGAAGTAAAATGCTTTGTCTGTGGAAAGATCGAACATAAATCCTATGAGTGTCCAGATAAGAAAAAAGATGGTGGTGAAAATCACATTGCCAAAGCTCAAGGATGGAATGTTGAGGTAGAAGATGCTTCGGGCGGAAGATCTTTGATGATGAGGAAAGTTCTCTTGAAGCTAGAGAAGGAGGCAAAGAACCCAGCCCAAAGAAACAGTCTGTTTCAAACTGCTTTCAAAACTAAAGATAGAGTATGCAAAGTCATAGTGGACAACGGTAGCACAGACAATCTCGTATCTACAGAGATGGTAGAAAAGCTGGAGCTGGAGACTGTTGTACATCCAAGCCCATACAGAGTTTCGTGGCTACAAAAAGGACATCAGGTTAATGTCACTAAATAGTGTTTAGTTGAATTTAAAATAGGGGGACATAAAGATGAAATATTATGTGATGTCATTCCCATGGATGTTTGTCATCTATTTCTAGGTAGACCATGGAAATATGACAGGAACATGATTCATGATGGGAGAAAGAACATGTACACCCTGGAGAAGAATGGGAGGACGCACATGTTGTTGCCGATTAAAAACCAAGAGGTGAAAACAGAGATGAGAAACACTGTACTTCTCATGAGTGGGAAGGAACTTCTTAAGGAGGTTAAGAAGAAGGAAGACACACAATGTATTGTGGTTAGGAATCCCATAATTGTTTTGACCAGTACAATGATAGATGATTTACCAGAAGAAATTTAGGAGTTGCTTGAAGAGTTTGTTGATATAGTAGTGGACGAACTACCTTGTTCGTTGCCACCTATCAGAAGTATAAGCCATCATATCGACCTTATACCTAGAGCCAGCTTACCGAACAAAGCCGCCTATAGGTTGACGCCATAGGAAAATGAAGAAATTAAAAGACAGGTCCAGGACTTAATGGACAAAGGATTGATTCGAGAGAGCTTGAGTCCATGTGTTGTTCCAACAGTTCTCAGCCCAAAGAAAAACGGAGGCTGGAGAATGTGTACAGACTCAAGGGTGATCAATACTATTACCATCAGATACAGTTTTCCATTACCAAGGATGGACGACTTGATGGATTGCTTGAGTGGAGTAATATTTTTTTCAAAGATTGATTTGAAAAGTGGATATCATCAGATTAGAATGAGGGAAGGTGATGAATGGAAGACAACATTCACGATGAATGAGGGGCTGTATGAATGGTTTTTCATGCCATTTGGATTAACAAATGCACCCAGTACTTTCACGAGATTAATGAACAAAGTCCTGAAGGATTTCATAGGGAAATTTGTCATTGTATATCTTGATGATATATTAATTTTCAGCAAGACAAAAGCAGAGCACTTAAGGCATTTAGCTACAGTGATGAGGAGATTACAGCAAGAGAAATTGTTGATTTATATGAAGAAATCATCATTTATGAGGACAAAACTCATTTATTTGGGTTTTGTTATCTATGTGAATGAGTTGAAGATGGATCCCAAAAAGGTAGATGCAATTAAGAATTGGTCATCGCCGAAGAGCATGTTTGAAGTTCAAAGCTTCCATGGTTTGGAAATTTTATACAGGAAATTCATTCGAAACTTCAGTGGAATTAGTGCACCAATGATGGATACGATGAAGAAAAGACACAAATCTTTTCACTGGACAGAAGAAGCAGAGAAGAGTTTCAATCTGCTGAAGAATAAGATCACAGAACAACCAATTCTGGTTTTGTCGAATTTTAGCAAGACATTCTAGGTCAAGTGTGACGCGAGTGGATTTGCAATTGGAGCGGTCTTGAGCCAAGACGATACGCCGATCACATACTTCAGTGAAAAACTGAATGAAGCGAAGATCAAGTACTCAACATATGACAAAGAATTCCATGCAGTCACACAAGCGTTGAAGAAATGGAGACATTATTTGGTTCCTAAATAGTTTGTTTTGTATAGTGATAATCGTGCTTTGCAATTCATGACTCAACAAGAGAAGTTGAACCAAAAACATGTTAAATGGGTTGAATTCATGCAGAATTTTACTTTTGTAACCAAGCATATTTTTGGAACTGCTAACAAAGTTGTTGATGCTTTGAGCAAGAAATGTTTTCTTATGCAAGAATTCAGAATCAAGACTTTGGGTTTTGATAACCTCAAAGAAATGTATAGGGATGACCCAGATTTTAAGGAGGCATATGAGACATATGAGAATCCAGTTCTCAGGGACAGAAGCCAATGGACTAAGTATATGATCCAAGATGGGTTATTATTCCGGGGCAATCAACTATGTATTCCAAAATGCTCCATGAGGGAGAGCCTATTGAAGGCAAAACACAGTGGAGGATTGGTCAGACACTTCGGTCATGATAAGACGTTCTCAAAGTTGAATGGCTCATATTTTTGGCCAGGGATGAGGACAGATTTTAAGAAATTTGTGGACAGATGCAGGATTTGTCATCACACAAAAGAGAAAAGGAAAAACACAGGGTTATATCAACCATTACCCATACCAGAAAGGCCGTGGGACGTAGTGAGCATGGATTTCATATTGGGACTGCCAAGAACACAAAGAGGATGTGATTCAATCTTTGTGGCAGTCGAGAGATTTTCCAAGATGGCACATTTCATACCATGCCAGAAAACCAGCGATGCAACTCATATTGCGAACCTTTTTCAAGGAAGTCATCAAATTTCACGGCTTGCCAAGGAGTATCATGTCTGATCGAGATACCAAGATCATAGGGAATTTCTGGAGGAACTTATGGAAAAAGATGGGGACAAGTTTGTATTTTAGCTCAGCGTATCATCCTCAAATGGATGGACAGACAAAAGTTGTGAATAGAAGCTTGGGATATTTTCTAAGGAGCTTAGTGATTGAACACCACAATCAGTGGGATCAGATTCTGCCACAGGCAGAATTTTCTTACAATGATTCTCTCAACAGAAGAACAGGACAAAGTCCATTCTAGATTGTATATGCAATGCAGCCAAGGGGAGTTTCTGAATTGAAAGATTTGGAACAAGATGAATTCAGGAGTGCTAGTGCAGAAGAATTTGCAGAAGGAATGAAGGAGCTTCACAACCGAATTAAGGAGTGATTGCAGAGTTCAAGTCAAGAATACAGGCAGAGAGAAGATCAACACAGGCGAGAACTTCAATTTGAATTCGGTGATCTGATTCTTGCACATCTGAGGAAGGAAAGGTTCCCAAGGGGAACATATAATAAACTGAAGATGAAAAAGATTGGATCATGCAAGGTCATAAGGAAATTTGGGGAAAACGCATATGAGATTGAATTACCTGATGGGGTCGGAATCTCACCGATATTCAATGTAGCAGATTTGTACCCTTACAGACATGAAGAAGAAGGAGAAGAGGAAGAACAGAAAGAAGTTCAGTGGACCAAACAGATGCCTGTAGCTGAAAAGCCACAAATGGAAAATATAATTGACAAGAGGGTTAGCAAGAAGACTGGGAGGAAAGAGTATTTTGAATACTTGGTCAAATGGAAGAGACACCCAGTTGAAGATGCCAGTTGGGAAGACGAAGCAGAAATTCATAGGCATGGACATACCGTGCAAGAGCTCATGAATAAGAGTTCATGAAAATTTTCAAGCGAGAGAGTATGATGCAGGAACATCGTAAGCAGCCAACCAGGCAACCATAAAAGGTGGAAGATAACTAGAAAAGACCAACACACATTTTACACATGTTGAAATGTTTTGAAGAAATTAATGAGCGGATATTAATGTAGTAGTTAATGGAAGCATACTTACATGTTGTAAACAGATCTTGAGTGATTTTCTCTCATCTGTCGGATGTAGTAGATATTAAGTCTGATAAATGAAAGTAGGTAGCTTTGAATTAATAGATTAGATAGTTTTAGGAGCGTAGGTTAGAAAACAAATATAGACACCCTTGCCTTTGTATTATTGTATGATTAGATCATTAGCGCAAAGAAGAAGAAGAGAGTTGTAGAGAAGAATCCATGTACAGGAGCACTTGAGTTAATATATGAAGCTTTGACCCAACTTTCATGGTGTTATGATGCTTACTATTTACATATGCTGAATGGTATGATTACAATTGTTTTATTCTCTCTGTTATGCATTTGTTATGATTCTATGTTGTGTTGAATGTATGATTTCATGTTGAATGTATGAAGTCTGAGAGAAAAAGAGAATGAGTTTCAATTGTTTCTCTTCTTGAGAGTAGTTCCTGAAAGGAGTGCAGTGAAACGTCCGCAAGGTGTGCGTTGACAAGGGTTCTAATTCTATCTCAAAAATCTCAGGAGGGATACCATTGTTCTCATTCCAGCAAAAGTGCAGGTGAAGCACAAAAGCCGTGCAAGGTGTGCACAGGCTAGTTGAAGCCTTAGAATTTATGAACTAAGGTTGAAGAGTGGAAGACTACTATTACTGAGAGTGCACAAAGTCGAAGAATAAAATACACAGAAGTATTTGAAAGATTGCCGCCAATAGTGTGTTTAGGAGTCCTTTCGAGACTTGAGGTTGCAATAGAAATCTCAGGAGGGTCAGCACCTTTGAAGTATTCAAAGGAAGACGGGGAGTTGAATCATCGCACAAAAGTTAAGTCCCAGAGAAAGAACGTCGAGTCAATTTGAGCCAGAGATTTAGAGGAAGGAATCGAATGGTCAGAATTCTCAGTGGAGAATTCACGAAGTTGTGAGGACCGCAGGATACAGTAAAGATACATGGTGGTTAGGAGTTGGACGAACCCACCACTCTAGTGTCAAGAATCAACGAAGACCATCGATCATGGTTATTTTGGGTCGTTGGATCATTCTTTCGAACTCAAGGTTTGTGATTTCGGAGGGCAGACCAAATCCTTTGGTTGCATGAACTCCCAAGTAGTGAGAAGTAGGAATAACCGTTGGATCGAAACCTCTTCTCTATATCGCGTATCGGGGTTTCAAATATTGGGAGGAATCAATTTCAACTGCAGAAGTCATGAAGGGTGAGGGCCGAGGTCTGTAGCGAACACGTGGTGCATCCATCAAGTGGGGACCGCGTGATTGACAAGTGGACACTCATCGCCTGGGAGGGGGTCAACACCCTGTTGACTTCTCATGCTTCAGGTTCTTGTAAGAAAGGAGCACAAAGGCTCAACAATCCAACTCATGAAGTTGCGAGCCGTGAGAAGTACTGAAGGAGTCAAATCTTCTCTGACTTTCCCGTCTCGGAGTCTCGTAAAAGAAGGGCCTGGAGGTTCAACCCTTCAACTCATGAACTCACGAGTTGCGAGTGAGGTTAGTACTTAGCTCTAGCCGGCGGTTACACGTGGGGGGCACTAACAAGGAGGAGCCATATCCCATCGCATGTCGAGTATCGGTGTTTGGTGAAGAAAAGTCAAGGGTCTTCGACCTGTGAACACGTGAGTTGTGAAAGGCGTTTTTGCAAGGACCAGGTTGTGGTCATCTGGAAGTGTAAGGCTCGCACCGGGAGTTAAGGTGGACAGGGTGGATTTTTCAGGAAGGACTTGTGGATACACTCTTGTGTGTGTGAGAATTTCCCATAGGGAAATTGAAGAGTCAATCCGACTCAGAGGAGAATTAAAACGATCCTGTGCAGATCTCAGCCTAAGGGTTGGGGGTCGGCACCACATAGCCACCTACAAATGTCGATGCAATAAAATAATATCAAGGCATACATAAATTTTCATATAAAACATAATATGTCAATAAGTTCCGCTACAAATCACATAAGAAGTACA